>CAJNOP010000042.1:131489-200715 GCA_905250075.1 Rotaria sp. Silwood1
CTATAAAAGCAAAACTGGTCATCATCAGGAGCATGAAATGACCTACTTTTTATTGTTAATTTGAAAAGAATGGATGGAAATGTAAGGCAAAAGTGCCTTACGAGTTTCTGTCAACTTCATCAAACAGTGATTATTTGTTCATGCATGACTACTGATTCTGTTGGTTTAATGTATCTCAAAGTTATCTTCGTAAACAAAAGGATATATTTTCTGAGCTGTGACACACTATCGCAAAGATTATGTATGCGTAGAAGCTGCTACTTGAAGCAATTTTCACCTTAACGATGATAGTAAGCTCCCATTTCTCAGTATAAGGATTTTTGTTATCTACGATGCTTTACGTACGATTTATGAACAAGTAAGTAGGTTTACTAGATAGTTGTTTTGATCAACGCTGCTGTTGGCGGATTGAAAGAATTTCTGTATGAATCTATTTCCTGCAGCCGTGAAACGTAGATTACGTAATACGTCCGAAAAGATGTGTATATGCCAGCGGACTGATTGAAAATATCTGATACGATTCAAGTCAGTATTTATTGCGTTGTTGGAGAAATTTCTGAAATGCTTTGAGGAATCCTGGGGATCGGTACGGTACTTTCTGAAAGCGACACAACTAAAAGCTTTGAAAAGATATAGAACACATTTGAAGATCTCTCTCTAAAACCGTCACGTCTAGACGTTTGTTAAAAACACGGAGGTCTCTATTTCAGGAAGCAGTTCATATCTGATTTGTTTTCAATAATTCTTATATCTCCTATATCTTCCCCACGACTACTTAATGGAGTTTTCGGAAGATATCCTGAAACACATTTTATCCGAAATCCAGCTTGATTGTATGTGAAAATGAAGAGAAAACGGGAAAAGTTGAGAGTATGATTATTCATGTAACTGATGTTAGTTCTTTCTAACTAAGTGTCAGAATACACTGAACTTACGGTTTTTTTTGACATAGTATCTTACTATACCCCAAATCGTCCATCTCGAATGTAAAGTATACTCCAATCGAACTAGAAGCACGTTGAGAAATCAATGGATCAGAAGAAATAATGAAGATCTTCAGCATTTTCGTGTTGCTTCAGTCTATGAAGAAAATTTACAGTTCTAACTTACATTGAATTGCCCTTAATGGGCTTATAAAATTTTCTCCAGTTGAAACATAATACTCCATTCCTCGTATAACATCTTCACTTCTAAAAATTTCATGACCGTTTGTGTCAAAAAGACGTCTAAATCGGATAGGATTCTGAAATTTTGTTGTAGCCGATGTGAAGATCTGAAAGTATCACGAAAGAATCCTTACAAATCTCCAGAGTACAAGAAATAGATTTCACGAAACAGAAAATGGCACTTACAGTTTCCATGGAACATGACATACACCAAACACACCGTGAACTATCGCCATTACGATAGACTTTAATATGAAAATTTTTTGTACGAGGTATTTGTTGATAGACTGTAGTACCAGCAGTACTAGAATGACAGAGATAAGAAGAGAAATGCTGAGTTTTTTTGAAGTTATGTGTCTTGTCTTTTATGAAAGTTTCAACCATTTTTCACGAGATTTGAACGATCGATCGAAACGTGTATCTTCCTCATTTGTAAAACAAAACTTGACTTTTCGAACAAAGAAATTTTCGTATCTTGATGGTTTCAGTGTCGAAAACAGGAGGGGATATTGCCAGACGTTCAGAGTAATCGATGACTTGGGTCATGCTTGGTAGATTTTTAAGTTTCAGTATGTAGACATGGATTAAAAACTATATTTACTATGAATAGTCGTTGTCAAAAATGTCTTGACACTATTTGTTCTTGTTACTTTTCTACATTCTATTCACGTATTCTCCTCTAAAGTTTTAGATAGGGCCGTAGGATATTCTTTCAAATATTCATCTCATGTTTAAATAGTGCGCATCAAGTGGTTTGCTTTAAATACAAAAAACATACACACACAAACACAACCATCAATATCCACAACGTTCCAACTGGATAAAATTTGCCAAAAAAGAATGGCCTTCGAAAGCACAAAGAGCAGTTTCACTCATAGTGCCCTCATCATATTCTCGAGTGAAGCCTAGTGGCATATAAAGCATCAAAAGCTTTTTACTCTGCTAACTACGCTCTAAGTGGTCTAAAGATTTTTGACAGATTCATCACTGTCACTCTAGAAAAGCTTTAATATGAGTTGATAAGTTTCATCAAAAACATTATAAAAGGTTTAGATACCCCATAGGCCATAACTGATACTGAGCGGAAAGACACAGATACCAGCAATTGACTGAATGATGTTTGAGAAGATATGCAAAGTCACCACTCACTCAAAAAACTCAAAGAAGCTTGCTTTTGAGAGATCTAGCTGGTGTGTGGATCTCTCCATAGTTAACATTGTAAGAGTCTACTTCGTAGTCATACACAGTGCGATTAATCATACCACCTGCAAGAGTGAAACACGGGCTATCTGAATATATATGAGGTTCCATATACCGGTTCCGAACTAAGGAAGGGAAAACATTCGCAATAAAAAGCATCGACTATTATCTTGTCGATCTGGCAATAATTCAAAGCGTAATGACTGCTTGGAATGGACCCGGCACATACATTCATGTATGGCCTTCACAATCGGCTAAAAATGCTTTGAAAGAGGAATCTTTTTGTACAATGACATGCAGGTTTGTAAAGACTCTACCATGATACTTGAATGGAATCTATGTATCACGAACAACTCGAGTTATGACCGAAAACTGAGCTCCAAACTGCTTTTCTAGAGTACCCGAAGAAAAGACTAGTCTAGCCTTGAAAAGTTATTCAACATAACAGTATTTGGATTGTAAATTACTCCAAATAGCCTTTCTTATAGGACGATGCTTCTTTTGACAGAAAATTACAGGTGGTCCGAAATAGTCATTTATGAGCTCTCAGCCGTTCAAATTACTATCATTTGTTACGAACTGAACGAAGAAAAGTTCTTGATATCAAGATTATTTTAATAATAACTCGAAGTGAGGATATTTTTTTGACTAAAGTCTTACTATAGGTCCAGCGACAGTCGTTCAGAAAAGAATTTTACTTTAGGAAAAGTTATCTGACTTTAGAAACTCAAAAGCAGCAGAGCACTAGAACCTCACTTCCAAAAATAATTTCTACTGGTCAAACTGGAACAATCACGAAGCATTCACCTCTTTTGTACATCCATTGTAGCAGAAGCACTACAAACTCTTCGAGGTTTATTTTGTATACATCGAAGCTTCTGTTCTTCAGAGTCAATGTCAATTCTTTTTGATTGAGTTCTTTTTATGGTCGTGATTAAATGATGATGTTCTTCTTTGCGTTCATAGCAGTCAGCGTAACCATTTTGATAGTAGCGTCGATGACGACTATGGTGGCTAGCCGGTGACCACGATGACGATGCAACATCGGTAGTATTAGGACGATCTACTGCTAACATTACTCGCGGTAGGTTTTCTTGATGTTGTGTCGTTCTTTCTTCTGTATGAATAGACGTTATTTTACCTACCAACTTATGTCTTGTGCTATCTCCAGCAGTATTAGTACTATAAAATACACGGTCAATCATAGCTGTTGACTTCTTGTTATTCTAAAAAACGATATTAAAATGCAAAAGTTTATAAAAGATCATCGCTCCCGGGAGAAGGATTTCCAGAAATGCGCTTATGCAATAAAAGGTTCTATTAGTGAAGCTTTAATGGATGTTGTTATAGTAATTTACCAGATTTATATTTTTGAATCAAGTTCTACGTACTACTATTCTTATATCTTAGCGGGATACTGCTTTAACGACTCACTCAGAAAAGAGATACAATTTTTGTTTAGTACCAATGACTTTGAAACGTTGCTGCTATTTAAAGTATCTATAGCTATTTAAGCACCTGCATAGCTATTTAAGTTTTCAATAGCTATTTAAGTATTTACATAGCTATTTAACCACTCGCATAGCTATTTAACTACTTGTATAGCTATTTAAGATTTGCATCACTATTTAAGTTTTCCATAGCTATTTAACTACTTGTATAGCTATTTAAAGTTTGCATAGCTATTTACGTATTTACATAGCTATTTAAGTATTTGCATAGCTATTTAAGTTTTCTATAGCTTTTTAAGTATTTAAATAGTTATTGAAGTAGTGGCATAAGTATTTAAATTTTACATAGCTATTCAAACAGTTGCGTGAGTATTTTTGCACTACATAGCTATTTAAACCTTCTAGTGCCATTGAAATATTTCGATGGTGCCTATTTAGTATTAGATACTCGCAAACATTAGCAGGAATAGCTTTTTAAGTCGAAACATTATTTGGTGATTGGTAGTAAAAGTCTATATATTGGTATTGCAGTTTAACTGACAATGAGCGACTTTTTTTTCAATGATACTTAGCTTTTCGAGCAAGGGGGGTGGGGTGGTGGGAGGGTGCGAAATTAAGGGTGAAAACGGTTCGGGCGTCGAATTAGTCCTTGTTTGAGTGCGTGGATGGTTAATCAATGCTACAGCCGTACTCCACATCCATGCTCACGTCTACCCACCCTACCCTTCTGTATAAATACAAATATTGTTTATCGACCAGTACCTAGTGTTACATGAACTTCAATGACTAATTATGATCCAGAAAGTTGTCAAAG
This sequence comes from Rotaria sp. Silwood1, assembly GCA_905250075.1. Classification (NCBI taxonomy): domain Eukaryota; kingdom Metazoa; phylum Rotifera; class Eurotatoria; order Philodinida; family Philodinidae; genus Rotaria; species Rotaria sp. Silwood1. The sequence goes on from CAJNOP010000042.1 coordinate 136,121, forward strand.
TCAAAATTTGGCATCATTAGTGATCGGCTGTGGAAACCTTAAATAGCTATGGAAATAGTTAAATAGCGGTGCAAGTGTTTAAATAGCTATGCAAGTAGTTAAATAGCTATATAAAACTTAAATACGTATGCAAATCTTAAATAGCTGTACAAATAATTAAATACCTATGGAAAACTTAAATAGGTATGCAAATCTTTAATAGCTGTACAAGTAGTTAAATATCTATGCGAGCGGTTAAATAGCTATAGAAAACTTAAATAGCTATGCAAATCTTAAATAGCTACGCAAGTAGTTAAATAGCTGTGAAAAGCTCAAATAGCTATGCAAGCAGTTAAGTAGCTATAGGCAACTTAAATAGCTGAATGTTTATTGAAAAAGTATCTCTTTTGAGAAGCTACGGCTTTAACGGATGGATTCACTATTCAAAATCTATAATCAACAATTATCGAGTGATTGTACTTGAAAAACGGCTCATTTGAAGGATTTTGATTGGATTTGTTAGGGATCCGGTACGGAAACACGCAACATTTTCTCTATGTTAGAATATCTAAGAGTTGAAAATCTTTGTATCAGTCGTCAACATACAGTTAGGCGTTCTATCAAGGTCCTCATCTCCCTACGATACTCCAAAAATTTTGATTTTTCTGAGAAAAGTCAAAACGGAGATAAACGTATGATATCATAGCCTGAAGAGTGACCTCTCAAAATCAACATGATTTATTAGTGAATTCTTCCTTTTTTGCAATAATTGTTCTTAATAGTCTCTAACATCTACCAAAAAATAACTCCTTTTAGATGAAACTGGATTAGGAGTTATTAGGATGAAAGCGAGTATGTTATGACTGTGGCTATGAGTGTTTTGATGGGCTTGCCTATAGGTTCGTGGTTGTCGATCGAAGCGGTCACAAAATCTTGCCAGGCACTGGCTCCCACTCATTTACCGACAAAATGATTCATAGCTGTATCCCCTGTTCAGTCACAAGAAAGTTTGCAATCATCCGCAAACTCGCAAATAAAGTCGTATCTATCCACCAACACACACACACACCCTCTGAACACTGTTCACATATCGGCTCTCCGCCATCTGTTCAGAAAATTGTTTCCATAAAATTTAGATGCCATATTCAGATTGGTCACAGCTAACAACAAATGAAAAGTCAGTTCACTAATTTTACGTGGCACAGTTGACTATCGAGCAAAATGTTAACAGTCTGGAGAGAAGCGCTCGACAAGAAATCTCTATGCATCTTCATGTGCACTATCTAGGTATTTCATACGTTAAAGCATATTTCCTAAAAGTTTTGTCCAATTTAGAGCTCGAAGAAAAGAAACACTATTAGATTCAGGTAAAATGGAATTTCGACAATGTTCAAATTGTAGTATAATTTCGACATGTTTCGAAATTCTACTACAATTTGGACAACGTTGTCGAATTTCTACAGTTGCCGAAATTCTTATGAAATTACGACAGAATATTTTTTACTGGGAATTTTATTGTCCGTATTCCATTAGAACTTGGACAATATTTATTTTAAAAAATATATATAGATGTATATTTAATTAGTAAAATTTTGATTGATAGGGTGTGGGTGTGGGTGGGTGTGTGATTGTGGGATCTGGGGTGTGCATGTGGATGTGGGTATGTGGGTGTGGGCTCGGGTGTGGGTGTAAAGAATAACAACACCCACACCCACACCCCACAACTACAGTCACATCCACACCCACACCCTATTGTTGTATTGCCGGTGGAAAGTGCACAATAAAAGAAAACATGAGTCATATATGTTGTCCCAATTCTGATGGAAAAAGGACAATAAAATGCCCAGCAAAAAAAATTCTGTCGTAATTTCATACGAATTTCGACAATTGTAGAAATCCGACAACATTGTCCAAATTGTAGTAGAATTTCGACATGTTTCAAAATTCTACTACAATTTGGATATTGTCGAAATTCAGATGGCGAAATTATTTTTGTCGAAATTCCATAGAACCTTAGATTCAGCATCATGTTTTGGCCAGACGCTTAACACACAGTGGATGACAATTGGAGCATTCGGTGAAAGACCGACAGTAAGCTTTTCCGAGTTTTGAATGATCACTTATACTCTTTAATTAACAAACTGCCATGTGAAAACCGAAAACGAACTTTTACGACTTAACAATAAAAGACGTTACTTTTTCACTATGAGAATGCGTTAACAAGCTGTTTTCAAATATATTTTACACGTGTTTTTTTCTTAGAAACAGTTTAAAATCGAATTGTTCGTTAGATAACGTCAAGACTAAATTTTTAATGCGTTCTCACAATCAAAAAAGTAATAACTATTTTCATTAAATCGTAAAATCTTAATCAATTTTTACATGGGTAGTTTTTTGATTAATAAGTTTTGTTCAATTTCCGAAATTTATCGGAAACATTTAGTCGGGAAAAACGTGAAACTTCAGCATCTTCAGAAAAAAATAACATTTTTTTGTGAAAATGAAAAAAATTAGACAAATGAAATCATATACAGGGTGGCGCAAAAGTCGGTTTACCGAAAAAAAATTGAATATCTTCATTACGGCTCGAGCAAATAAGCTGATTTTTTTATCAATGATAGAGGCATGTTCAAAGTTCATATCCATAAAGACATGCCTAGAGAGACCCTTTGTGAAGTATCACTATTGATCTCAACAAAAAAATTTTACTTTTTCACAGATAGGAAAAACCCAATATGCAGAGTGGCGTGAAAGGTCACTTTGCTGAAAAGAAATTGAATAAATCCACTAGAACTCGAACAAACGAGCTGATTTTTTTATCAATGATAGGAGCATGTTCAAGCTTTGTATCCATAAAGACATGCCTAGAGACACCCTTTGTTAAGTATATTGTATTTTTTTCTATCTGTGACAAAGTCAATTTTTTTTGTTCAGCTCTATAGCAATACTTAACAAAGGGTCTTTCTAGGCATGTTTTTATGAATATAAACTTTGGACATGCCTCTATCATTGATAAAAAAATCAGCTCATCTGCTCGAGCCGTAATGGAGATATTCAATTTTTTTTCGGTAAACCGATTTTTGCGTCACCCTGTATATAATAAAAATATAATTTATGTTCTATCGACTTATAAAAACTGTTTTCGGTGTTTTGACTTTTCGGTTAGAGAAATTGTAATACGTTTTATCATAAGGGGTTTCTCAATAGTTGTGTTCGATAAAGTTAGTCGCCAAAATTTTCTCACTGAACTGAATTATAGGTTTTCTAAAAACATTTGTTTTTTAAAGGTCTCTAATTTTTCTGGCCGCGACAGTGCTTTCAGAGCAAAAATCAGGACATTTTGCAAACAACTCACAAAATTGCAGCCATTAATGTTCGATATGGTAATTTTTCACCGATCTTAGGGTAAGGTTGTTCCTAAAAAAATTTTTATCGATGATGTTTTTATTTTAGAATTCAACATTTTTTTCCCATCCTGTAGTGAGTACAAGAAACCAAGATTTCTATGAGTAAAATACGTTTTAGGTAAAAATCAAGTCACATGCATGTAGTCAACAAAAATAGCCACTGTAAAGCTCAATAGAAGTGTGATCGAGTGCTCTGTTCAAACTTTTATACCTACATCTGACGTAATGTTTCGAAATTATGGAAAAAGATACATCGAATAACTTACAAAATATAGTTTTACACATACCTTGCTCTTTAAAATGCGATGCTCACATACTTTCTAGAGATTGTTTACTGTACGTCGTGCATCAAACTTAGAAACTGAAATTCCGATGTGTTTCTGAAGTGCTCCTATTTTATGAAATTTGCATAATATGTGACAAAGTAACTTTTCAAGGTAAAGCGTTCTGTTTACAACAAAAGCTGACTCTCTCTTGCTCTCCTACTTGGCTTGAATAATGAGACGACTTTATTATTGCTAGAGTATATATTTACTTCATTTTGAAACATATTTGAAAAGTAAAAAGAGAAATCACAAACACACACAAGTACACACGTAGTGAGGAGTTTTGCATTATTAAACACTGTGATGGAACTGAAAAAAAGACAGCAGGGTGCTTGTAATAATACATTTCAGCAGTTTGCGTTCGAATTGTCAACACTTAAAATATCATGCTACCTTCTCAAGGATTTTTTCGTTTATGTTTCTTCTTTCATCATTTGAAGAGACAAAAAATAACAAAAAGCCGAAGAAGCGAGTAAATTTATGCAAGCTTCATTGTGAGTATGATGTGACTAGTGTAAGGATCAACTTCAACCACACGCACATCCGTACCCTTTCCTACTCACACCTACGGACACTATAAGGCTGTTTACAATCAGAATTTCGTTATTATGTCTCTAAGCTTTCATTTTAGAAAATTAAGTTTTTTCTCACAACCTGTCCTATTCGACTTTCCACAAAACCATATGAAAAAAGTATGTATGACATGTAATCATGTAATCGTAGATAGTCAACACTTCTATATGTGCGTGTGGATGTGGGTATGTGAATGTGGGTGTGGGTGTGGGTGTAGGTGTGTGGAGCAGTCATCCTATTCCGTAATGTTGAACATTGCGGACTCAGTTCCGCCCCCTGAACCAGTTCCATCCAATTCCGGGAGCTCGATCGTCACTCACAATAAAAGACCTCCCAGTCACTGACCGAGTTCCGTCAATTCCCGGAATTCAGGGAACTTAGTCCGGACGAAATTACTCCGAATTCCCAGCAGTTCCGGAATTGTACGAAATTCCGTTGGATCCCAGAATTGAGTGGAGATGGAATCCCCACCAATTCCGGAATAAGACGGAATTCCTAGGAATTCCGTGCAATTCTCTCTCGACTCAATTTCTGGAACTCCGTACCGGAATTACTTACTTATGCGAGAGGATAATCTTCAGTCACAACACCATGTGTGAGGGTGAGGGCGGGAAGCAATTCCGGTTCGGAATTCTGGCAATTGAGTGGAGATAGAATCCCCACTAATTCCGGAATTCGAAGCAACTCTCCGAATTCCGAAATCAGACGGAATTCCGTACCGGAATTACTTACTTGTCCGAGAGAACAATGTTCAGTCACAAGACTTTGGATGTGGATGAGGGCGGGAAGTAATTTCGGTACGGAATTCCGGGAATTGAGTCTAGACGGAATTACACGCAATTTCGGTTCGGAATTCTGGCAATTGAGTGGAGATAGAATCCCCACCAATTCCGGAATTCGAAGCAATTCTCCGAATTCCGAAATCAGACGGAATTCCGTCCAATGCCGTGCAATTCCCTCTCTACTCAATTCCCGGAATTCTGTACGGGAATTAGTTACTTATCCGAGAGAATAATCTTCAGTCACAACACTATGCGTGAGGGTGTGGGTGGGTGTGGAGGTGTGTGGGTGGAGGTGGGGGTGTGGGTAGGGGTGGGGGTGTCGTTGTGGGTGGATGGGTGTGGATGTTGGTTAAAAGGAGAATCACACGCACACGGACACGCACCTCCACATCACACTCACCCACACCACATTCACCTACCCACCTACACTTACACTCACATACCCACACACCCGCACACCTACATCATTACCCATATCCCCGCCGACATATCCACACACCCGCACACCCACATCATCACCCATACCCCCACCCACATACCTACATCCACACTCACACCGACACACCCAGATCGTCTTTTCAAGATGAAAATTAGAAAATCTGAGTTTCCATATTACAGGGTATAAAGACCTTACCCTGTTCTGTTCTGTATTCTGCTCTGCTCAGAGAAGGACAGGGTTATCCTGCCCTGTGTGCAACTCTGCTTTCTACTCAAAAAATGAAGATTTTTATTGAACATTTAAAAGAAAAATAAATGCGAAAACCTCGGATTTAAATCCGAGTGTTATGTGTACTTCAAAAAGTGAAAAGGTATATTCACTGTGTTTTTATCACTAAATTGCAAGGAGAAAATACAGACGTGCTAAGTTAGCATGGACGATACTGTATGCGACCCTATCCGGTGACCACTAACTCTACTCTCACAGTGATATTATATCTTTAGAAATCACAGGAATTGAGTTCGGATTCGTGTTTAGCTTGGAAAATTGGGTAAGAAGAGTTATTTTTGAATGGATTTGCGTTTGTATCTAGCAGGATTACGATCGTAAGCAACCTCATCAATCTATAAGAGATATATCATAGATACAGGCATCAGGATTTTCCTAATAAATTACCAATATTAATAGCTATCGAGTTAGGGTTGTTACCTTTCGATAGTCCTTTTGACTAGCTACAAAATCAGGCATTTGGAAAACCCCAAAACTACTGGTCATTTGAGACACATCTAGGCAATTTGGTTTCTGAATGCAGTTTTTGTGCATTTTGAGACCTTTTTCAGGCGATGTTTTGTTAGAAAGCTACTATTTGGTTCAAAACTAATATCAGATTCGGAATCAGCGTTAAAAACTGAGTCGATTTATATATGTTGTGAATAATTTTGAGAAAAATTTTTTTTTGAAAAAAATCCCTGTACCCCCCTCAGGGATGGTCTGGTCAATAATGACAATTTTTTCGATAACTCAGCCATTTCGTGACGGATCCTTCTCATCTTCGAACTCGACCGAGACATTGTTAAGACTGAACTGTATAGAAAATTTCATCATGATCTGACTCTCCTTTCGAAAGTTATCGTGTATACGGCCGGCCATACTAACCGATTCTAGAGTGTACTCACTTTTTGAGTACACAAAAAGAAACACGCAGACTGTCGGCCTCTTTTATGCAGCCTCTCGGACCTGTGACAGGCTCGAAAATCAGATTCTGTGCCTGTCACAAGCAGGCAGGCTCAATGAACTGTTTGGACCTCTGACCCCTATCAACTATAAAAATGGCAATGATTATGATTTATTCATGTATTTCGCATTTTTTTTAAATAAATTGTTTTCGAAGGCCTGACTATCTAGTGTAACAAGACTCCCACCTAGAAAGAAAGGCAATTTATTGTGGTGTTACAAACAAGTCATTATAATCTTTTTTTCACCATTTCAATGTATTTTTTAGATTCTAATATGTGCGGATGCGTTGAAGGGAGATTTTTTTGACTGATATCCAGATCTTTTTCGTAATATGATAGTGCTTTTGAGTACTCGCCCATGTTAAAATGCACCACACCGACGTTATTGTAGGAACACGCCAAGTCGGGATGATTGGGAGGAAGAGCTTTAATCTTGATTTCAAGTGATATTTCGTGGAATGAAAGTGCTTTCGAATATTCGCCCATTCTATCATACACCGCACCGATGTTCATGTAAGATGTAGCCAATTCAGGATGATTTTCAGGGAGAATTGCTTTGTCGATAGCCAGTGCTTGTTCATAGGACGAAAGTGCTTTCGAGTACTCACCCATGATAGCATATACATTACCGATGTTGTGATAAGAAATAGCCAAATTGGGATGAATCGAAGTGCGACTCTGTTGGCTGATTTTCAGATCTTTTTCGTAATATAAAAGTGCTTCTGAGTACTTGCCCATGTTAGCATACACAGAACCAATGTTGTTATAACAAAGAGCCAAATCGGGATGATTTGGAGAGAGAACTTTTTCCCGAATGTCCAGTGCTCGTTCGTAATATGAAAGCGCTTTCGAATATTCGCCCATGTCATCATAAACCGAGCCGAGTAGAAGATTGTAATCTGCTCGATCTTTATTGGAAGAAGCTTTCTCCAGAAGGATTTTGTAGAGTTGTTCTGCTTTTGAAGCCTCACCAATTTTAATAAGTATGAAAGCTAGTCGAGACCATCCTCGTGCTGCTTTCAAATTGAGCTCTTCACGTATGTGTTCTGTGAGTGCATTAAGATCATGATTGTTATTGCCTATGAGAGTGAGATTGACTTGCCATAGCCGACCAGTTTGATCATCTTCAACTGGCTCAATACGATCGATGCGAAAAATTGTGTGTGTTGAAAAAAGAATTTCTTCTTCTTTACCTTTGAAAAAGCCGACTTCTTTCACGTCGACAAATGGAATCGATGATGTTGCACATAGTGTTGGATCGATGGTCATAACGAAAAGTATGCCAACTGAATTTGGATCTCTGGATGCTGGTAATGCAAAACTTTTAAGGGAAACATTGCGATTACGACTTGTTGAAAGAAAATTGTTGAAAGACATAAGCCCACCTTTTGTTGTTTTCATTTTTTCAAAATCTTTAAGTGATAAGCCTTGACCTCGAAAAACTGGAAATGGACCAGTAAGCGCGGTGCTGGTCGACTGTTGTTCATTACCTAAGGTTTCAATATGCTTATGTAAATGTTGAATAAAAAAACCCATTTTGAGTATAATGTCGACTTCCATTAACCGAAGAGCACGATTGAGCATTGAGTACATAAAATACGGAGCTGTGTACCACCAAATGGGTGTATAACTAAAATATTTATGTTCAATTTTATCAATTTCGTCTTTTCGAATATTATCTTGAAGACGACAGTAGTCAACGAGTTCTTTAACAGACTTTGTGTCATCATATTCGATTTCCAAAAGTGTGTCTTTTAGTAATTGCGTATACATAAATAACGGATCAATTCCATTAAAACTGATCGGGATCATAGCTCGATCACAGCGTTCACAGTCAGCTTTTAATGCTTCACAAATTGCTTCCATTTGTGTGTACACACCTCTTACTTTCGGTATTGCTTTGACCCATTGTTCATGAACTGATTTATTGTCACAAAATACATAAACGGAATCTAACTGTGGCCATGCTTGAATGTCTGGTATTATTTGTGGTCCCAACGATCCGGATACAATCATAAACGCTTTTTCTTCTTTAATTTTACTGAGAAAACTGACACATTCATCAGCATTTGTAAACGTCGTGATTGATGTCACAAAACTCCGTAAATATTGTATTGATTTCTTAAAACCTTCCTGAGTTTCATTAAAACTCGCATCAAGCCAGATCAGTAAAAAATTTTGTAGGACTTGATGAAGGTGAATGGGTAGCAGATCAGTGCCATCAGTAGTGACCAACGATGCTGCTCCACTAGCAGCAATTGTTGTCAATTTTTGGTTGTCCATATTGGATGAATGAATGACTGCAATAAGTGAAAAGTTGTACTCCTATATAATGGTTTATTGTTTTTGTTGACACGTTTGTTTGTCTGATTACTATAGACTTCAAGGACTTCTTTTTTTTTCGATCGTTCGTTTATTTCAAGAGCATTGCTGACAAAACGACGATGGCAAGCGGTCGAAGTCTCTATGCATCAAGCAAGAAGTAGGGGAGAACAAGAATGAAAAAGAATAAAATGAATGCATTGCCATTATCGACAGAAAAAAGAAAAACGAAAAACCATTAATAAAACTTTAATAATGTTGTTGATTGTTTTTATTGTTGTTTGTTTAGTAGTTATACTCTTTCCAATGGAGTAAGTCTGGTGTCGTGTATATGCACAGGTAGACGTGTAGGAAAAAAAGCAATGATGAGAGGATCAAAACACACATGTTTTTTTTCGCTTGTTTCGTTGGAATTAAACAAAGTTCAAAAGCAAACTGCACCAGAAAAATTTAGTGATTGATTATTTGTTATTTTTGTCCTAGAATAATGTCATCATTCTAAACAACTGGCTGAGTGTCTTGTTTCGAATCATTATAGGCAAAATTGATTTTCATACACAATTTAATCCATATTTAATTAATCTTTTATTGTTATTATAACTGAAACAGATAGACTTGAAGTAAAAGATGGTATATGCACAAATATATATATATACATGTTATAGTGGTGGGTAAATAAAAAAAGTTAATAAACTTGAAATGGAAAAGTTGTATTTAATCATTGATTGGTTGTTTGTAATTTTGTTGTAAATGTATTTTTTGCATTGTTTAATGATAATGATGGTAAATAAATGATGCTTTTATTTTTAATCAAATCTGTTATTTACATTTTTATTCTCATATAAATAGCCCATGTGCTCGATAACGCTTGAACTACGATGACACTGTGAGTCCTAATTGCGAAAAATGCCGTAAAAAAATCCTAGTCACATATAACTGCGTTGTAATTGCCGAAGAGCATGATCACCTAACAGTCATCTTCGCATGCAAAGATTCGAAGACAAAGTAGTAGAAAAACTAAGCATGTTATGCCTCGCTGTCTCCTCAAAAATATTACTTTTCCTCAGAATAATCGAAATTAAAATAAATTCAGGGTAAGATCGCTCAGAAATGACGAAAATTTTTACTCGACATCTCGTCTTTTCCCAAAATTTGTGAAGATTTCCGTCATTTAATATTCAAACAATAAGCTGTTGTCAGAAAATACCGAAAATCTTTTTCGCTTTTTTCTAGTTTTGCAGATTTTCGACAGCACACCTCAGCATCTTCGAAGGAGCTTCCTCACAGTCAATAGCCGAAAGCTTTCTTTGAAAGATGCTGTAACACTGTAGTATCTATCAGAGCCCGTTTTTTGAATGAGGCTTTACTCTTCTTATATTGAAAATGACTTTTAGAATTAGAAGGCTTTTTTTGGAGAGTTTTTCAAGTAATTGAATCTGTCAGCGCTTTTCTCCGCTCGAAAAAGAAGAGTTTATTAAAAAAAAGGCTGTCACAGGCACTGCATTCAGGTATACTCTTTCAAACAAAAAATTAAATATGTAAAATAGAGACCACAGAAAACTTTTGGAAACAAAATAAGCCATTTTTTACCCTTATCTGGTAGATATCTTCCTCACACGCCATAGTACATGGCTGAGAATTTGAGGAGAGTCTTCTCACTACAGCCCAACGTATCTTGAAAATTTCATGCGAGTTCAATGGGCCTGGTCTAAGACCGATTTTTGAGACGGGACTTTCAATGGGCAAGCGAATTAACGATGTTGTGAAGCAAAAAAAGAAGTGCGGCTGCTGCTGCGGATTTAAGTGTCTATTCATCTTATCTTAGCCCACACTCACACCCACTTTAAGAAAATTGTATGGTCGGAGACTACTTCTTGATAAGTCAACTCGATCAAGTGTTGCATCTTCAAAAATTCAAACAATAAAAGAACCGTTACTCATAATAACATTGACTATTATTAAACACGAAAATGTTGCTTGTAAAAAACTCATATGATTCAAACCAATACCGCGTATGGAAGCGCTCAAAAATTGGCAATGCAGACATTCGTGGTTCTATGGACAATAGTCTCGATTCATCGTAACTATTCTCGTAAATGTCGTAACGTTTAATACAGCAACTCTACATATTGCTTCTTTCAATGTTATTTCTCCTTTGAAACTTATATTTATATGTTCAGGATGAAGATTCAAATAAGGATATTTTGGCAAATGTTCAAAATAAACTCTATGTATAAAATAAAAGCATCTTTTTCCTCATTACGTCACTATTCAGAAGATCTGCCTTGTTTATAAGTAGTATCCTTATCTCGAAATTTTGTGACTGACGTTCTATTGATAAATTACAGTTGAATAACTAATAACTTTAATCATAAGAGACATAGCAACATTGCAGACAAATGTCAACGATTCGCGACATTTTAAACAAGGACATCTCTTTCTAGAAGTCGACAGTTGTACATCGTCGGTAGTCAAGTTTTTATTACTTGTACTTTGGATAGTTCCGAATATTATATAACAGGGACCACTGACAAAAGTCTATATACGTATCCACGGTTCTGAATACACTTGCTATGAAGTTATGCTCTAAGATAATATCATTCTATGATGACTACAGATAATAATTTAGCAAAAAGAGTCATGATGATATTGAATAAATAACTGTTTTAATCATTACTTGGACATATTAAAGCGTCTTTTTAAGACCTATAAATACGATCAATCGAGGATTCTATCGACTATGAGTCTGCTAAATAATCGTTATTTCAATTAATGAGGGTTATTCCGAATTCGCTTATAAGCCTCCAGCCAATAAAAATAGGGATGAATATATATCGTTTGTTGCTAAGAGCGGCTTGTCTTGTTTGATTTTTTTTCTTTGCATTATTCATTCGTTTCACTTTCATATGAAAGTGAAGCGAATGAATAGTACAAAGAAAAAAAATCAAATAAGATAAGCCGCTCTTAGCAACAAACGATATATATTCATTCCTATTTTTATTGATTGGAGGCTTATAAGCGAATTCGGAATAACACTCATTGAATTCATAAATGTCTCTGTTGATGTTTTGCACTAAATACAATACATCAAATTTTTATATTTATTTTTGCATGATTTTCTCTGACATTTAGAGAAATATCATCGATACACTTGATTTCTACAGATACAAAATACCATATATATAGGTACATTCATGATAAATAGAATAAAATGACACGTAAGTTCCATATGAAATTTATTCCTGTCTTTTTTAATCTTGTCTATTAATGATGGTAGAGACAATAGAAAGAAAGAAACTGTATGTTTTTCTATGACAAAAGGAAAATGATTGATACTTCTTTTTCTTTTGACATTTTGTTTTTGTCAATTTGAATCTATAGATTACACTCACTCTGTCATTTACTTTCTTCTTTGTCCTACTATTTATCTCTACAAAAAGAAAAAGAGCTTTGCTTATTCATCAATCAGTTTAAGTATGTTATGTTTCACTACATACAATTAATTGTCCATAAATGACAACTCTTTCACGTTTTCATCACATGCATACTGAACAACGGGATCAATCGAATGAAAAAATACTTGATACAGTTAATAAACTTCTTGATCGATTATCATTCATTCAACCACATTGTCTTGAAGAACTTGAACAATGGCGTGAAACAGCTTATCAATCTATAGATCAATATTATAAAAAGAAACGTCATGATTTAATTGAAAAACGACTAGAAAAACATCAAATAGAACTTAGTCATCTTCAAGATGAAGTCAATCGATTAATTAATGAACCAAATCTAACACAAAGTCAATGTAAGTTAATTAATCATAATATTCAATTAGAAGAAATTAAACTTAATGAACTTGAACATCTTCAATTAATTATGCGTCCATTAATCATCGATGAAAATTTTGTAGTTCAACGAAATATCTTTCCTCTATCTCAACCGTATCGAAGCATTCATATGAAAACAGGCGTTGAGAGTTCGATTGCTGTCAATGATAAATATCTTCTTATTGATCGAGAAGGTACATATCTATGTTTACTTGATCGAAATTTAAGAATTGTTAATGAAACACCATTTAAACATGATGGGATTCATAGTATTTGTTGGTCATCCACAATAAATCAATTTATCATCATTACTTTTAAAGAAATATTAACATTTGATGCAGATACAATGCTATTGGAAAAGTCTCCTATTTCATCTAATCAAACTTGGTGGCGTGGTACAAGTTCAGAAGACGATTTATTCTTATCAACGGCAGAATGGGGTTCATCAATCTATGTATTTAATATCCGATCATCGTTTGAATTGATCAAAGAATGGCATTCACCTATTACATGTGGAAAAGATGAAATAATTTGTGATCTAAAATATAAGAATAGTTTTCTTGCTATTCCTATTTTTAATAAACACAAAGACGAAAGTCGTCTTGATTTACATTCATCAATAACATTCGAATGTATTTGGTCAGTTCGAATTCATGGACGTTGTCGTTGTTGTTCAATTAATATTAATCAATGGTTAGTAATGGATCATGACGATTGTCAATTCTTTCATATTTCGGCTGATGGACAACTTTTAAAATCGGATAAATACGATCAACATCAACGACTTGAAGATATTCTTCCATGGGGTGAAAATAATATAGTCGTCTTAACCAAAAAAACTGTTAATTTGCACGAAATTTAATAAAAAAATTCCTACAACTAAACTTTTATGGATTAAGAAGTAAAATTTTTTGTATAACTATATAGATCATAAAATAAACTCTATTAGCATCAAGTAAAATGATAGAGCATTAAGACAATGATTTCATAGTGATGAAAGTTCTTTTATGAACATTTTATACCTTCAAGATAATTTGAGTTTTTTTTCTATTCTTATTTCTTTCCACTTTGTCTTCTCAATCAATAGTCTGTTGAATCTTCTTACTCTGGATCTCGATCATATCCATGAAATCCACTCCCTTTTATTACTGATTCTAAATTTTTGCAAAAAAAGATTTGTGACTCCTTGTTGATTCAACTTCAGGTGCACGAAAAAGGAACATATGATAAATTGGATCTATGGAACTTGTGACAATTTGAACGATAGTTGATAGTGTAATGTATCTTAGAAGTAGAGACTTCTTTAAGTTAATCCGAAGAAAAGAAGCACTAAACAAGAACTAAACATTCCCCAACAAACTAAATTTACTTCTTTGATCAATAGCAATAAATAGAAAAACACAAAATAAACTAGTATATAAGTAGGACTAACAGAATAAGGTAAATGATCAAAACAGAGAGCTTAGAAAGAAAAAGAACAGGTGAAAACAAAGGACAGAAAATGTTGTTAATTGATTCAGGTAGATAAATCGAAACGGATGAAACACATAAGAGTAGAAAGAAAGAAAGAAGTATAATGGCTTTGATCATGTTTAGAGAGAGCTAATCTCGTACTTCGAACGCTGACGTGATGTGACTAAGAAGATGCGTATATGTGGAGAACAAAGGTTTGCAACAACAACATAACCGTTCGATGTCATATTAATTGAAGTGTAATTGATTTATCAAAGCTCCCGCTACTGTGTATATTGTTAAAGTTTTGGTAAAAACTGTGCAATATTGAATTTTGTCGAAATTCTGGTCTACTGATTTGTCGCTACATTGGAACCATTAAGCATCGCATAATTCGCTTCTTTTAACGTTAACCAATAGGACTTCGTAAATATTTCGCAATGATAAAGCAACATCGATCGAAGCTGTTTACTGCTTTTCAATAGAAGAGCAAGCAGCATTAATGCATTCTTGGTTCTCATTGATAATCCATAAATTGTCGTTGAATTAAAAACGAAGAAAGTAGCACAAAAGAATTATATCGAAGCATTAGAACAAAACCATTGAACATATCTTATGGAACAAGATGAGAAGTTACAAAATAACTTCATTATCAACGTTGGTACATTACCTCTGTCAAAAGAATGTACCATCGCGATCTTGTATGTTACCAAACTGGACCTTAGTTTCAGTTCTATTATTCGATTCGTAGTACCGATGACTATTGCACCTTATTACAATCCTTAGAGAAGTAAAGTAAGATCACCAGCAAGTACGAATGCTCAGTACGTGCAAAAAAGTCCATATATGATCGAGTTCTGTTGCCAAGTGAAGAATTCGGCAGGTACAACATATTGCACGCCTTAATGTGTCATTCTATATGATTGAAATCTATCTTTCATAACAAGACCGTTACACAGTAAAATTCACCCAGCAAAATATCCATCTAGATCGCGATATTCGAATTAACAGAAGATGATTGTCAGCGTATAACCAAATTCGGTAGCGAAACAAATGAATTTATCTTCGTTGTAGACTATAGTGGACCTATGGCAAGGGGAACAAACAGATTTTAAGGTTTCAAAGGATTCTAAAGGATTTCGAAAGACTTTAGAGATTTTGAATACAAAAATCTGCTTTTTCGCCCTTGAGTGTAAGGCATTCAATGAGTACAAATGCCGTCACGGTCTATGCATTCTATGGCTAGCAGCATTTGATGGTGTTTACGACGGTAACGATATGTCGGATGAAAAATCTCCTCCATTTTCTACAAGCAACAATAATAATCGTACGCTTGAATTCTGCAGAGGATGATTACATCCACTGTACTACGATCCGGTCTATGGGTGAAGTTGGTACTCATGCGATGACGGTCGATGTACAAATTAGTTGTGTACACAGTCTATTTGCGATCATCAATGAGATGTTACTTTAGTTCGAAACGTCCTTTCGATATCAGACTTTTCGAGAATCCGCCATATTTCAGCCTATTTTCAAACAATTTTTTTCTGAATTGGACAGATCTAGCTGCACAACAATGTTCAAGTGTAATCAAAACATATTTATATTTCCATTCGAACGGTCCATTGCTCACCTATCGACGGGATTAGTGTATAGAACAAATAATCGTTCGTCCGCAAATATTATACCTGACTATATTTGTTATGATTCATTCGTCTACCTAGATGTCTATAAGCCAATAATTACAGAACTGCACCAATGGAGTAAAATATTGAAGGAAACGGACCGCGTAACGCGTTTCCGAGATTGTAGCATGCGTTTCGCAACGTTTTTTCAATACAGGACGCGTTTCGCAGCATTCTTACTTACATAAAATGCGTTTTGCCACCGTGTTTTTTAAAACGATCCGAAACGCTTTTTTCAAGATTGCGTTTCGAGGCGTTTCCGAATTCAAATACTGTCGAACGCACTTTGGTCGACAGGCGACGCGTTTCACAGGTACAAATTGAGGGAAAGGTGGAACGCGTTCCTTTTTCAAATGTATGTTGGATTGTTTTTGCTTGGAATGATGCAAAATATATCCGTTCTGCATACAGAATCTTAGAGAAATTCACCAACACAAAGCATATGAGTTAACCAAAGTAAATTCTTTAAAATTACTTTGGAAATGATATGAAATAGCACTTAAAGTTTTGCTCCTTGCACTATTTTTACGTGAAAATCATGATCAAGGATTTTATGAAGGCAAGACTAAAATCAAAGTCTTCTAAATTTTTAGGCTGCTAGGCTGTTATCTAGACTTATTTCGTAGTTAGACTAATGTAAAACATCAAAGTGTAACAAAAATATATTCTGCTTACTTAAAAGCTCATTTCACCACGTTTTTATTTAAAGAAAACATGTTTCGTAAGGTTTACTTTAGAATCGTTTTAAATATTGAGCAGTTCGAAAAGATTTAGTAAAGGTTGATACTAATATAATTAGTATGGCAACTGTCTTTGGTTATTTGTGAACAAAATAATTATCACGTTATCTATAATTTGAATAATTATTAGTATGAGTTCATTCTCGAACGAATTGATAATGAATAATGATACTGTGTACAATACTAGTAAACATGATTTTAGTTTGTACATTGTTGAAGTAAGAGTGACTTTTTAATAAAAGAGATTCGACTTACAAAAGAAAACTCCCTTCATTTATTTCTGTAATTGGAGAAAACAATGGCAGATTTACATTTACAAAAATCTATTAAATCAAGAACATAAATAAAAGATTAAATTTTAAATTTTTTAAAACTATATATAAGAAATTTAATTTTTTAAATAGTAAATATAATTTAAATCGATTAAATTCAGTTCTATTGAGTATCTAAATTTAAATCTGAAAGAGTTTAAATAAAAAATGTATCAAGAAAAGACCACATTAATTGGACATGGGCACCAAAGAAATAATAATTTTCAATTCAGTAGAATGGAAACTGAAAATCTAATTTAGTAAGTTTACGCGAGACTCTAAATGACAGTAGAATAAACATTTATATCATCAGATTATTATAGTTGAACGGTTTGTATATATGTCTTATACTCCTGTTCTCGTGTTCGAATCCGTGTCTTGGCCGCATCAAAATTCATGTAAGTTATAGTTCTGAAGGTCTATGAAAAAATGTAAACGAGTATATAAATTGTACCTGCAATTCAAGATCTATGAAGTCATTGACGGTTTTCAGTTTTTTTTCCATCTAGAATATATGATACCACAGTTTGAGAAACGCTGCAAAATCTTTCACAAAAACAATCGTTACACAGCGTTTGTTTTAGCAGATGTGAAACGCGTCAAACCAGTCAGCATTAACGCGTTTTGCAGCTATGGAAAAACGCGTTTTCAGAACGCGTTTTTTTCGCAGAAATTTACACCATGGGCATGAATCACACATTTAACGGATGAAAAAAAGTCATGAATCGTTCTCATTACACAAAGTAGAATTGAACTTTTCTTGTATATAATATAGAGAAAACTTTCCGCATATGCCTTCTTTGATCGCCACCGATATGAGGAAGTATCAATGATATATTATTTGACTGTAACTGGACTCTTTTGTCCACACGTACTCTTAATGATGATTCCGCTCATTGTTCTGATGGCGAGCACGAATCCTCCGTCGATGATACATGTACTTTGGCCATGATGGACCGTTTTCAATGCATGTTAAACTTGAGTCAACAAGTAAGGTGACTACAAGTTGTGGATGTGTCTGGATGTGAGTGCATGTTGATAAGAAACCAATATCCCTATCACAAAACACAGAGTCACGTCTAGACCTAACCCGCAAACCAGACGCCATGCTCATCACACCCAAACAAGAACAAGACCCACACTCACATCTTACACGTATATTTACCCTCTGTCCTCAACAATATAGCTCTCGAGGTCAATCACACCCTAGTTTATTTATGCGAATTTGTGCACATTTATCATATGTACTGCTCTTCTTTCGCTTTCTTTTGAGAATTTCTTGTAATGCTGATGCACAAACATTGTTTTCTACTACAAATCCTAGTCAAGTGACATTATCACTCGACTATTTTCGTTCAAAAGATAGAATAGACTGCAGTGCATGCCATGTCAGCCTGCTGTTAGTTCCAGGAGTGTCTATCCGATCAAAAAAGTAGGGCACCATATAGTAACACAAATAAATGCTTCAACTGTCAAGATACCTCGTTCAATCGGAGAGCATTCACTAGACATTGTGATCCTTTCTCACCGATTTTATTGCCCGAAACATTCAATGAAGAGAGTGTCTATTAGAGAGAAATGAGAGAACAAACAAACAAATACAAAACTAAATAAGTTACTGTGTTGTTTTTGAGAGCTTCAGCCAGATACTCTGCTCCTTCTTCGCAGATTCGATTCTGTGAAAGATTCAGTAAGGAAAGTGTCTGTTTCGAGCAAATGAGGAGATGAAGGAGACAGATAGAAGAATTACCATATTACGTTTGAGAGCTTTCGAAAGATATTGTGCGCCTCTCTCACTAATTTTATTGTCGTTGAGAAAAAGCGAAAGTAGTATCTGTAACGAAAGTAAGATATATCGAGGAAACAGAAAAGGCGAAATTGTTTGCCTGATTCTCTTCAAGTGATTCGGCGAGATGTTGTGCTCCTATATCGCCAATTTCATTGCATGAAAGGTCCAGCCAAGTCAATGACTTTATAAAATAGATAGCAGAATGAGCACACAGAGAGACTAAAAAGGTACTGACCGTATTATACCGGAGAGAATCAGCGAAATGCTGTGCTCCTTTCTCACCGATTTCATTCTGATAAAGAGCAAGTGCCAGTAAGGTCTGTGAGTAAAAAACCAAGTGTCGACCAGCAAAGAAGAGAACAATAGTTACCTTGTTGCGTTGAAGAGCACCAGTAAGGTGTTGCGCTCCACTGGCGCTGATTTTATTGGTATTGAGTATCAGCGAAGTCAATGTCTGTATGAAAGAAACAAAATATTGAGCAGACAGAGAAGTGAAGATTGTGTACTTTGTTTTTTCCAAGCATATGGGCAAGATATTGTACCTCTGCGGCGCCAATCGTATTATATGAGAGATTAAGTGTGAGCAGTGTCTACGGTTAAGTGAGGAAGTATCAGAGAGATAAAAACAATGGGTTATAATGATTACTGTGTTCTCTATTAGACCTTCGGCAAGATGTTGTACTTCTATTTCGCTGAATATCATTCTTGAGAGATCTAGTGAGGTTAGTATCTATGTGAAAAACATGAGAAGTCAAGTAGACTGATTGAACCGGAGATAAGTTACCATGTTGTGTCGAAGAGCGATGGAAATATGTTCGATTCCGCTTGTGTTAATTTGATTTCGCGAGAGATTTAGTGAAATCAGTGACTGTGTGAAGATGAAAAGATTTCAAAGAAATATCTACACATTAAGAAAAAAGTTACTTCATTCTGTTGAATTGACTCGGCAAGAGCTTGCGCTCCTTGGTTGCCAATATCATTGGATGACAGATCCAATGAAATAAGTGTCTACGTTAAAGGTACGAGGTGTCAAAAAGATAGATTGGTGACTATAGCGTCTACCTTATTATATCGAAGAGCGTCAACAAAATTTTCTATTCCCCGGTCGCCAATTTTATTTGCTGCGACATTAAGTAGGGTTAATGTCTGTGTCAATGAAACATAGCATCGATAGATCAAATAAAAGAAAAGGTTAGTTACTGTGTTTCGCGCGAGAGCATCAGCAATATATTTTGCACCTCTCTCACCAATTTTGTTGCCAGATAGATTCAGTGAAGTGAGTGTCTATTGAAAACTGCCGTGTCGTAGAGACAGAGAAAGAAAAAAGTATTTCGATTACCATGTTCTCTAAGAGAAATTTGGCAAGATTTTCTGCTCCACTCTCGTCGATACTATTCCATGATATATCTAGTGAAGTCAGTGTCTATACATAAGAGAAAAAATGGAGAAGACAGGAATTGAAGACGGAGCAGTTACCATGTTGTATTTGAGGGCGTCAGCTACATACTGTGCTCCTCTATCGCTAATATAGTTACAGGATATATTCAATGAAGTGAGTCTCTAGATGACAAATATCGGGTACTGAGAAAATAATCATAGATAACAGACCATTTACCATGTTTTCTTTTAGTACTTTAGCAAGCGCTTGTATACCTTCATCACCGATTCTATTGGAAGACAAATTTAAAGAAGTGAGTATCTTTATAAAGAAAAGGCAACATCATTGAGAAAGAAAAATAAAGGTACACGCATTACTGTGTTGTGTTTCAGGGCCTCAGCAAGATGTGGTGCCCCTCCCTTGCGTATGCTTGAATTTTGAAGGTTGAGGGTAGTAATGATCTATGATAAACAGAATAAGTATCATTTTGTTGTCGGCGAGTAAATTTGCTGTATAGATACCAAAGAAAAAAATCTATTCATGCGATTGTTGGATCCAAATGAAAACCTTCGTTCAACCTAATCTAGGTCTTATCACTATGCTACGAAGATTTGAGCAAAATAATCTGATGTGTTTTTGTCACAATTTTACACAGAACTTATTCAAATCGAGTGAATCAAATGATAGCAGGTTTCATATTTGAATCTGCTTTGTAGAAGGGAATATTTCAGAAAGATATGTTGCAAGAACAATGAAAAAGTTATCTGGTCACGTAAATCAGCAAGCTCCATATAACTTAACATATCATGAAAGCATTTACTGAGTCAAAGAAAAACAACTGAAAAATCTTGTTGGAAGGGCATTGAAAACATTTATTCGTATATAAAGTCGATTATTTGAGAAAGAATAACTTGCAGTGGCCAACAGATCTGAGAGTGCCTCTTCAAGATATTGTATCCTGATAGTCGACTTCTGTAGTACGAAGATGAATATTTGAAGCAGACGACCATTTTCAATGAAGAATTGCTTCCAGAAACCGTTGTGCTCTAAGTATATTTCACGGTAGAAATCTAGCATTCTGCACTTGATATGTAACACTGCTCGTAAGAAGTGAGACAGGGTGATTTGCTATTATAAAAGTTCCACAGTCAATGGTACAATAAAGCATATAATCAGCGTTTAATTGCTGGTTGTTTTGAACATGAAAAATGCCAAAGAAACAGAAATTAGGAGCAATGGACTTTTAAGAATAGCAATAAATTCTAACGTCGGTATTCAGTGCGACAACTTTTTGATGTATGACTAGATATCAACTTTCCAAAACTTTCATATCTGTTTCACAAATTTGTGACGCATGAAGCATACTCAAAAGACTCATCAAGATATGAGTAAGCTTTTGGAGAATATCTTGGCTGCATAATCAATACTGTATAAGAGCTGATATGATCAATATCTAAAAACCACAAGAACTGAAGCGACAGAACAGAGAGAAAAGATGATTTGAGTGTTTTCAAACTTTGGCAATGTTCTTAATAAAATATGGACTTGATATAATCACGCTTTCGATTTGAACCAAAAAATCCTCAGAAATGAGTTAGTAGAGAATATAGTTTTAAGGTTTGGAATGGATATCTCGACGGTTTGCATTTCTACTATGACTTTATTCAGTCAAGCTATAAGAATGTTAATAAGTAAATAGCATGATTTGCGCAAGTACTCGACGAGTTTCTCATCAAAAACTTTCATAGTTGTTCTGAAAAAGCTCATTTTCATAGAACAGAAATATAATTATTCTTTGTTTTACTATGGTTTTCAAAGAACTAATGTTTTGGAGAACCGTCATAGTGCAACAAGGTCAGTTCTACTATCTTACTCAAAATCTTTTTTTTTGAACTTGTAAATTTCAAAACACTCCGATGAATTCTTGTCTTAATGTTACAAACAAATATCAGTAAGCATACCTCATCTTCATTTGTCTCAAACTCACTATCTAGGGGCCATCGATTCCAATGTACTACACCATCCGTTGATGATACTTCGAATCTGCTCAATGTTTCGATGCATGTCATACTAATTGGAGTTGTATAAAGCCAAATCTGAAAGTTTTGCCATGAAGGAATATAAGCACAATTGATTAACCAGCGTTTGTTCTCAAGCCAAAATGGTGTTCGAAAAGGAACAATCAGTGCATGTAGTGAAGTAATACTAATGTTTTCAGGATCTATTTGAAGAAAAATTTCGAATTTCTTCAAAACGGATAGTTTGGTTGTGATAAATTGTTCCCAATAGTAACCGTCCGAAAGATCAGAGGTCGAATACTCTTCCACTTGCAGCACTGCTGTAGCAAACTTAAAATGGAAAAGATAAGGTGTTAGTGAAATGATTAGTTCGAATTGTTTTGTAGGAAGATCAGAGTCTTTAATTGTTAGAGACCTTAATAGTGAAGTAAACGTCGGTTTGCATTTCGAAACAGTAGTCTCACTATCAAACTGTTTGATACAGTCGGTAATATGAAATGTTCGTAGGTGAAGTAAGTTCTGCAATATGGTAACATAATCATCACCTGTACAAGTGTCAATCTTCAGATGTTGCAATCTGTTACCCGATGGCCATGTTATGCTTTTTAAATCGTAATTCAAACCAGTAAATTGTAGACATCGCAAGTGATATCTAGTGATTACTGAAGAAACAAGTGACTTGTTTAGGCTGGAACTGTTCCTTCTAAAATCTAGGAACAGAGACATCAGAGCATCGTCTGTGTCTGATCCGCAAAAGTACTCTAAATCTTGGTCATTGTCCAACGAAAGAGCCAATGAATAAAGTCCACTGAAACGGTGAATATCAAAAATTGACTTGAATAGAGCTAGCGGATCCGAGCTTGTATCATCGTTGAGCAAAGTCAGAATCGTGATTTTCTCCAAATGAATGATATTACGAATAACTTCCAAATCTAATTTTGAGTGTGAATTGATGTCAAGTTCAAATCGATTGTAAGAATCAACACAAGAACGCAGTTGTTTACAGGAAGGACGAATTGCATGTAGCAATGTTTTCATATGACAATAGTCAAATATAACATGAATCAATTCGGTAGGCAATACAGATAGATTGAATTGTGTCATCAGTATAATTATTCTAAATACAATAGTGTAGAAAATTCGTTTTTCGTAATCTACCAACTATAGTCTCAAACTGAATGCAACGTTGAACTCAAGATGTGACTTCCACTTTGCACTATATCTACAACCTCTAACAAAGCTCTGCGTAAGAAATTTAAACGTGCTATCTTTAGTCAGTCTGGGCATGTCAAAAGAAGGATTTGAGCGCTTTGACAATAAATAGAATACGTGTAAAATCTCTCATAACGCACACCTACGTAAAAAAGTAGAAGAAAAATTAGATTAAAATCAATTACAATTTGATTAAAAATTGACTAAAGCTGATTTTAATCGATTAAAGGTGTGTGATTATAATCGAATTTTAATCGAATTTTTGTCCTATTTTTTGCATGGGATTGAGTCTACGGAGAGTTAGCTTAGGGATATGGGTCAAAATTTAGTTTTCTGTGCGTCCCGAACATCCCCGTTATTTCAAATGCTAGAAATCTCGATTCGATTTTCTTTTAGCTGTTGTTTGAGAAAACTTCTCTGATACAATATGAAAGATTCAAGGGTGTAGGTTCAATATAGTTAGTTGTTTTTATAAAAATTAATGATAGTATCGAAACAACCTGGTCAGTTCAGTTGTACAGCTGATTTTTACCTTCATTTTGACACCAAGCTCCGTTTTCTAGCGTTTGAAATGACGAAGAAATCTGGAAGGGATGGAAACGTAAATATCAAAAACTCGATTTTGAGAAAAAAACGTTATTTACTTCTCAAGGATGTTCAGAAAAACTCATGTAATCTCCTTGAATCTCATCATAAAACCAAATAATTATAGTGCATTAGAAAGTAGACAGTTTGCTTTATTTAAAGAATTCTAAATCACAAAAATCGACACATTTGAGCAAAATTCATTTTTTTTAGTAGAAGGGAGCTTTTTTTTTTATAGTAATTGTAATTAGATGGATACCTGATCCTAAGATATAATTCAGAAATATTTTCAAAAATTAGTGCCCGTATAATGTATTTAGTCTCGTATCTTAGGAATGGTTTTCAATCAAACACTGCTCTTCGTATTTATGAAATTAAAAAGCAAACATCATTTGTTTACAGCCATTATTCGAACATTCTAAGTTTTACCGAACTCAGCATTATCACTGTCTTCATAGCCAGATTACATACTGTATCTATATAGGACGATACATTGTAGTTAGTATTGATTTATTATTTTAATAATTAATCGACCTGATATAAATTCAATGGTTTTAATAGAATTCACCTTAGAACATCTTATTCACAGCAGAAAATGATAAAATTATGTTTCATTATGATCGAATATTATGAATCTATAGATAACTTAACAGATTATTCTTTTTAAGGTTGAGTCTTTTTTATTTAGTTTGACTTAAAAGTTTTGAGGTTAGTGCGTTATTGAGTTATGCTTAGTTGACTTTTTTTGCTCATAGATGTCAAAACTAATATGAAAAAAGTAAACTGATATCATGTCTGAAGAGGATGGAGGTTATTGAATTGAATTAAATTTCAGATTTTCTTCCCATTGTTTAGTTTATTTTATGTATTGTTTTATCGATGATGTTGATTTCTTCACACCGTCTGTACTATAAAAGCATGCGTCAGATAACGTAAACATACAGATGTAGTACGCAACACTTTAAGTTATTGATAGTGGACCGAACGAAGAAAGTTCAAAAAGTAAACTTTTTTCAGCATTATCTTCTTACTCGTTAGACTATATATATATAATAGAGACAATGTATATATATGTATACTAAACATGTATATATATGCTATCTGATGCCTACTTTGATACTAAAAATACTTGAAGAAGTTAAAACCATTGATGGCAGTTCACTGCAATTGCTGTCATACTGTGTTCATATGTATAGCACTACCAGGAGAGTATAACTACCAAAAGATTCCGATTCTTGTTCCAATTTAGTTGATATAATATCTTTTTACTGAATTTCTTCTAGATGCGCAGCTTCAGAAAAAAAAACATATTTTTCTACTTTGATTTGCAACTTTGTAAACGTGAAGGGTTCAATTAGGTTATTTTATATACAACGTTTCATCCATTTTAAAGATCACAATATCAAAATATGAATTTCTCAAAGTATATACTCTCTTTAATATTGTGGGAAACAGCTGTTTTGAGAAAGTCATATCTTGATTTTGCAATCTTTAAAACTGATGAAACATTGTATATGAAATAATCTAATTGAACCCTTCATGTTTACCAAGTTGTAAGTTAATGTAGGAAAGTATGGTTTTTTCGTGAAACTGTTCATCTAGAAAAAATTCAGTAAGAAAAGAAGACATCATATTAATTAAATTGGGACAAGAATCAGCATCTTTTGGTAGTTATACTCTTCTCGTGATACTGTACATATGAACACAGTATGAAGGCTATTAGAGTCAATTATCTACGGATGTTTACTCATGGAAATCCAATGCTAAGAAGCGCTTTTTCAATCGAAAATTGAAGCTAGTTTAAGCTAGCTTATTTGCTTAAATTTTCAAATGGGTAAGCTTCTATAGATCTTTCGATATCTTTGTCAGTCTGTCAATAGCTTAAAAGAACATTTGCATGCTTGTTGAGGTCTATAGAGCAAACTGAGGAAATGAAACTACTTTTCTCGTCATATACTTCAACACTCAGTGACAATCATTTTTCGCAAAAACACTATATCAGTAATTCAGAGATAGGTACGACTCTTACAAGATGAGAAAAGCGAAAAATGCGTCCTGTCAATCTACCAGCAGGTTCAATCCGGTCTGATAAGTGTAGATAGGTAGCAGTGTTATTAGGAACCAGCTCTACAGATTTCAACACTATGAGAAGCATCAGTGATTAGCTATTCGCCAAGGTGATTCGTAGTAGTCACGCATATTTAAATACACATACGATACTTTTCGAACGTCAAGCTGATTGATGTTGAAGTGAGCGATGTAGCCAATTCATCTCAAATGTAGTCCTTATGAAAGATATATTCATCGTGATTTGTTACAGAATAAGACGCAACAAAATCAAAGTTGCTGCACTCTGAAT
The DNA here is from genome assembly GCA_905250075.1 of Rotaria sp. Silwood1. Taxonomy (NCBI): domain Eukaryota; kingdom Metazoa; phylum Rotifera; class Eurotatoria; order Philodinida; family Philodinidae; genus Rotaria; species Rotaria sp. Silwood1. Next base: position 162,543 of record CAJNOP010000042.1, read on the forward strand.
ATCCTTGCATCCATGGAGATAACAAGTAATACTATTCAACTCTTCAAGAAAAACTGTTAGTTCTCAAACCAAAATTTATCAATCGGTTATTTGTCATGTGCTTCTACAACTAGCGAATTCCATATGTCACTTGAACCAAATTCGTTTACCAGAATGATTGATGTGTGAGTGGCACGCGTTTACTGTGAAAGCTGATCGATATCGAAAAATAGTGTAAAAATTAGAACAAAGTCAACTCTTAGTCTGAGAAAAAGTATGATTTTGCTGCATATAAAGTTGCTCTTGCTTACCTTCGAAAGAGATTTAGTAAATGAAATAGAATAGCATTTGTTTCATCTGTGTATCACGCCACATATAAAAGATCACAATGAAGTCGTTTTCTGTTTGCTGAAGAAACAAAAATCTTTGATTTCAACATTCTACACAGACATCGCAAAGATAAGTTTATGATCGTGATATCAGCTTCTCATTCTGAAGAACATCAATGACACTTCCAAGATACTGGCTCTCATAAACATATCAACCTTCTCTCTTTTGTTTTTCTGCTATCATGACTCAAAGCTGTTGAAAATGGATGGAAGTGATTGGTTCTTCTATTCACGTATATTCACCCTTTATTAAGAAGAATATGGGTGTAGGTGGATAGACATCAAAAGACTACCGTCGCCCCGTACATACCCACACCCATAATTATTATTTATACTGCTACTAATCGAATTATATATTTGATTGCTTCATAATAAAGCTAAATTATTTAATGTTGTAGAATGATATAATTTTTATTTTATTTAGCAAGAAACTCATCAAAGTTCTGTTGTAAAAATCTATGTTAATTCAGTTAATTTGTCTTTTGTTTTATGTTTCACTTGAACTGATACAATTTGAAGAGAGTCAATTTTGTTAATTTGATCAGGTTCTTCAGGCAGATAAAGAGTTCCTGTTTTTTTTACTCAGGGCATTTTTTATATTTTACATTTCTCAGTGTAAAAATATTTGCTGATCCAAATCATACAAAATCCAGTCATTAAAAGGACTATTTCGCGACTTATGGAATTAGTCTCAATTAAAAATACTGTTTCTAATAAGAAAAAATCGAAGTAATTCTCAAGACTAAATATATCAGCTACTGTAAATTGCAAGAAAGTTCAACTTTCAGATAAATATTTCATAAGAGATACGAAATAGTTTTTTGTTCTAGAAGTATATCGAAAATGTTTTAAGTTTGAGTAATGAAATCGATTGATTTCGTGTTTTTCTTTTTTAATTTTAGATTTTATTCGCTTGGTGTTCTTTGCAGAAACAATACTCTTAATTAAGACAAATTCATCAAAGCGTAAGTTAGAGCTTAATTCTCTTTTAATTTTCAAGATAGCTGAATAATTTTTGCATTCTTTGATTCAGTAAACACATTTGGATTTGAAAATATAAAAAAAACTCAATGTGTTTACATAAAAATTACGCAGTAACGGAAAAAGCTCTTCATCTGTTTGATGAAGCTGTTAAAACCAGCAACATACACTGAATAAATTATAATTCAACAACTCTGTTTCTTTTCCATTTTTTTCCAAACTTACAGAGATGTAGAGTTTAATCTGACTTATAATCTATGATTCCGGAAACTTTTTTCTTTTCTATTTTTCTTCAATTTATATAAGGATAGCTTTCAATCTAATTCATATGTTATAATTTATGAAACTGTTTTCTTTTCTTTTTTATTGTAAACTTATGAAGGTATGCCATTTGATTGAGTTCATAAAGAATAATTCTTCAAATTTTAACCTGTTCCTTTTATTTCTAAACTTACATGAGTATGCTTCTTTATCTAACTAGTAAATTATAATTATGAACAGCATTTTCTTTTTCTTTTTTTTCTTAAATCTACAGTAGTATGCCTTTTACTCTGAGTCATCTTTTGTAAATCATGAAACTTATTTAGATCTTTTTGCGTGACATACTTTTGAATTAGAACTAGGCGTCTATTCTATTTTTTCTTAAAAAGCACAATGTTTTTACTTTTATCGAGCGTGTTTTTTTGTTTTGTTTTTCTTTTGAGTAATTCTCAGTGGGATTCCAATGACTGAAGCAGATCTAAAGAAGTTTCAAGAAACTACTTGCTATTCTTAATAGAGAATTCTTTCAATCTATTTTATTGTTTTATAGTCAAGACTGATACATTAGTAAGTAACGACGAGTTTATTAGATAGTTTTTGGGAGCATCATCTGACAGAGACTTCCATTCATGAGAGAATCAATTAGGTCAGTATGTAACTGCGCTATAGGATATATTTATATATATAATTTTCATGGTAAGCAGCTTGAGTTAATCTGCAATCTATGTAGCATTAAAATTCAATTACAATCAAGCTTTTATAAAATCATGAGTATACTATTTATCCTTCTAGAAACAAAGATAAAGAAAATACGACATCTAAATTTGGCCATAATAGAGATTCGTCAGCATTTAATTGATCGTTTTTTACTGAGCAGTTGTAGCTGCTAGTAGATAATGATATATAGAATCAAAACAGTCATGATAAAATTTTAGTATTATTATTCAAAAAATTTTTGACACTCGAAGTATATCCACTACATGATTTCACATTGAAAAGAGAACTAACAAAACGTACATCCACCGTTTTAGCTCATATTCGGCCTAAAAGAAGTTCTTAATGAGACTAGCAAAAGCCTAAAATGGTTCTCCCTATAATCTTTGCTACTGTGTTATGACTGGTTTACTAGATTTTCGACTCATTTGTTGGTAAACGTATAAGTAGGAAGCGAATAACCAGAGATGGGCAAGTCAAGTCAAAAATGACTTAAGTCAAAGTCAAGTCAAGTCATTTTTTTTACTTGCTTGACTTGACTTGAAAATTTGTTTTTAATGACTTGCGACTTGCCTTTGACTTGTCAAAGGAAATTTTTTTTGACTCATTACTTGACGTGACTTGACTTTGATCTTTCATTTTTTGATTTGACTTGACTTGTGACTGAACAAAAAATACAAGTCAAGTCAGATATTTTGCAACTTCAATGCATATTAGATTCTCGTCGGGTTAGATTTGACCTGTGCGTATAAAATGAGGTCCCAAACAGACTAGATGAATAAACAATGAATTGAGAAATTCGTAATTCATTGTTTATTCGTCTAGTCTGGTAGATCTTACAAAAAAACACTGTCTGACATCGACATTCACAAGTATATAAGCAATCATACGGCTGAGTGTGCATCATACGTGACCTATTGTATTAAACCGGTTAGATCAATTACAACTTGTATTACAACTGAATATGAGTGATTTAATTTCACAAGTTGATAGTCATCTTTCATATGATTTTTCTCACAAAGTGGCTTTATATTTCGGCAACATAGGGCCAGAATGTCAAGGAAGACATTACAAATGTTAACTATGTTAAAATGTAATCAGGGACTTATGTAAATTTTTTTTCAATAAATTGATAGATAACTAAATTATGAAATTTAAAAAAATTCAAGTCAATGACTTGAGACTTGACTTGGTTAGAACACAGACTTGACTTGACTTGCAATGACGTATCTCAAATTGATGACTTGACTTGACTTGAAAATATTTTTTTTTCGAGCAATGACTTGACTTGACTTGGTTCTCTTTGACAAATGACTTGATTTGACTTGAGTGAAAAAAATAGCTGACTTGCCCATCTCTGCGAATAACTACCACAAATAGCTTTGCTATGAACAAGTCAATAGCAAATAGTTTGATTCAATCTTTTGTTGCTCTCTGGGAATATCATCAAAAATAATTTTGTTTTAATGTAAAAGTAATGAAGGCACTAAGAACAATTTTAAAACTTCGTAAGTAACAAGTAATAATAATTATCAACATCTTCTCAAAAAAATCAATTACTCGTGCTGATGTTCCGAAAGAGTAACGGAGTCTTGAACCAAATGATTTGTCATTACCTTGTTCAGTACAATCGGATCTGTGGTAGTTATTTACTTCCTAGTTAAAGTTTCACTAACTATTACTAGTTCACGCAAAATCAAGTCTTGCAGTTTAGACGTAAAACCTTTCACATAGATAGGTCTAATGACTCTAAGAGTATCATAGAAGCTTTAGCTCAACAAAATAAGTTTTCGTCGTCAATATATTGAATTTCTGAGAACAGTTCTTTACCTCAGACGCATCACAAAAATCAATTTCACTTAAAAATTCACTAACTCGACACAGAAACAAACTTTTTATTTGAAGTCTTTTGGATAATATAGAAGTCCGTATACATATCTATGGACAAAGTTTCGAATCGAAAACCCAGTAAATCGGTCACGATTTGACCTCAAAAGCACATAAGAATGAACCTTTGTAGACGTTTTCCCGTCTCACTCCGATTGGCTTCTAGGTCAATATGAATTACGCATTATTTAGAATTTCAGAAATACAAGGAAAGGAAAGAGTTTCTAATGTAATAGTAAAATGCATTCTCCTCATTAGAATGGACTTTTTATATCTTTGTTTTCACTCTAATATATCCACGGAATATTGAGATCATGAACTCAAATTTACTGATCAAAAAGGCATATATCTTGTCTATTCATTCGTACAAGGATTTTTAAAAAACATTGACAAAAAAAATTTAAAGATCAGTGGTAGACTGAAATTACTTGATGGCATTCTAAATAAGTGCAACGCTTACAATAAGAGTATTAACATCACAGTTACACCAAAGTCGAACACATCTACATAAATGCATAGAAAAATATTTTTCTATACATTTATGCTGATGTGTTCGACTTTGGTGTAACGGTAATGTTGATACTCTTATTCTGAACATTGCACTAATTTAGAATGCCATTAAGTGATTTCAGTCTATCACTGATCATTAAATTTTTTTTTGTGGCAATTTTTTCTCAAAAATCTTTTACAAATCAATAGACGAGATATATGCCTTTTTGATCAGTAAATTTGAGTTCATAATCTCAATATTTCGTCGAGATACTAGCGTGAAAACACAAAGATATAAAAAGCCCATTCTAATAAGGAGAATGTATTTTATGTTTGTGTATTGAGAAGACATATCATGATCAACATTGGCATTTTTTTCTGTTCTGTCTTTATTTTATAACAAGTACATACAATACGTAAGTATCAGTAATGTTCTCTAATTTCTCTATGTATGTCATGGAAAATGTCGGCAACGATGCACGTAAAGTTATGATAATAGCTGGTATAATCATGTTTATACTTGGTTTTATTGGAAATATTTTAAATATTTGTGTATTTGCAATTTGGTCTCGTCCACGAACAAGAATTGCTGAACACCATACTTTTAGTGAAACAAATAATATTTCATTATATTTACTTGTATCATCTATAGCCAATTTAATTGTCGTTCTTTATCCATTATTAACTCGAGTTATAATTGATGGTTATAATTATTCAGTATCAGTAAATAATGTTTTTCTATTATGTAAATTACGTTTTTTTGTATTACATACATTTGATTTCATATCGTTAGCATCATTTTGTATGGCTACATTTGATCGATATTTAATAACATCACGAGAAGTTCATATACGTCGTTTGAGTACAACAAGACATCGAACAAAACAAATTATTCTAGCTATTTTTATTCTATTTAGTTTACATAATATACCAATAGCTATTTATTTTCAAGTTTCAAATACTGGTCAATGTGACATAAGTTTACGTGAATATTCACATTATTATTTATATGTTTGTCAAGTATTACTTCATGGTATAGTACCTATTATATTTCTTTCAGTATTTGGTTCATTAACATTAAAACATTTGAAAAGACTTCAAAGTCAAAGACATGCTCATGGTCATGGTCATTTAAATCATGACAAACAATTATCTCATATACTTTTCTTAATGTCATTTGCAATCATAATGTCATCTATTCCATATTGTATTGAAAATATTTATTATGATATATTCTATCTTCACAGTACTCAACAAACATCTTCAATTTTTCTTTTACATGTTATTTGCACACTTTTATTTTACACAAATCCAGTATCAAGCTTTTATGTTTATTTTATTTCAACACAAAATTTTCGTTATCAAATAAAAAAATTAATTCGATGTAATAGACATGAACATATTATTGTTCATAATCAAATACATACAATAACAACTGCACAGAACATTCATTAATGAATTTTTATTTAAAATAAAATGACATAATATCATATTAATTATTTTTACATTCTTCTTGAAGAAGATTATATTAATAATAAAGATATCGTTACTGGATTTAGATTGAAAACCAAAATAAGACCGAAGATTAAAAGGATTTCTTTTCTGCTAGTTACTTGCGTATGAAATGCTATTAACTAATCAACGAGAAACGAACAAGATTCGCAAAGCTTGTTATCTTTTCATCATATTCATGTTCATAATAAATAAACAAAAATGATTTTAAATACATCTTCATCAACAAATTGTCATAACTGCTTAGTTTAGTGCTGATGCTGTTATTCTGTTCATGTGTAAAGTGTCTGACGAGAGCAATAGATGTGGAAAACATTTGAATATTTGCCATCAATTAAATCAACCCTCTTTAGTTATCAAAAGAAGATCAATATCCTTTTAGTTTCTTCATTGGTAGACTTTGCGATGTGGATGGGTGTGTGCCAACTGTTCCTCAAACCACACCAACATTCGAATATGACGATATTGATATTGCATGCTGTATGTCAACAATTCCAAATTTTAGCAAGACTTGTTTGTCTCTTTTCGTCATGGTTGGAAATAGAGCTTTTTTTGTTACATTCAAAAAAAAGCTTCTTTCACGTACAGTAATGCCCCTCTAATGTAGGCACCACCGAGATTAGCCAAAAGTGCTCAATTCATCAAAGTGCTCATTATTAGAAATTTTTCAGTTTGTTTGGTATGATTTGATGTCAATAATGACTGTCAAACATAAAAAGACGAGATATGTCACCAAGTACTATTAGTTCTGTTTAATATTGTTTTTTTTTTCTAAATGTACCCGGTTAGTCTATTTCCTTGCATATGTTCTTTGCTAGTTTATCTTGACGCAATACACATAGCACCACTTTTTTCTCGCTTTGCACTTGAGTGATCGAACATAGTGCTATTCATATTATGGAGATTGTTATTACTCGCAAGAATAGAATTAAACGCTCATTACTCAGAGCAACGAGCTGCTTATATAGAGAGATTCTATTATAGTGAATCGATATCCATCAAATATTCGAAATTCATTGAGAAGTCATTCTGTTATGAGAATGAAAAATTTTTCTAATATGAATTCAACAAGAATATTCAATGAGATTACAAGTTTATATATGGATGCCATCAAACAAGCACACAGGTCAATACGCACCGAATCGCTTTGCATGCTGTTTTTCAGTTAATACACGGAGAATCCTTCCCAATGGAATCCTTTGTTTCAGTTACGTATATTTTTTGTAGTAATCAATCACATTTATTTTAAGAACATTCAAAGCATGGTTCTCTTAATTTTAAGAAGAAATGTAAGTCTTTCTAAAAGGCATGGAAAATGGAAGTGAAAAGATAATGCTATTAAAAACGTTTTCGTAATTGCAATAGACACCAAGAATCCTAATCTAGTTCAAATAGGATGAGAAAATAAAAGGAAAGAATCATCATTTACAGTCAATTAAGCAATAACATTATGATACGGCAAACAGCAACAAATCTTGGCAAGTTTTTCTTCGGTTTCGAATGGCAGAACATTCTTTCATCTACTAGCTAAAGATTCAGCGATCCAAGGTCAATATTTTTAACTTGAGACACAATAATTGGCAACTTCAGGTGACTCTGTACTTCCGCACAGGTAAATTCCAGTTTTCCTTTGATCGTATTCCGAAGATAAAACAATATTTTTGAAGATGAGAAACGAAAGTAAGCAGACTATAGATACTTGATTGGCATTAAAATCGTAAAAGGCACAAATTAACGTTGTAGAAATAGGCTAGTAATTTTGTTAACCGATCCATTTTTAACCAGAACTGAGAGTAGCTGAAGCCATGTTTTTCTCTTCTGTTTAATTAAATGATAAAGTTCCCAGTTAATAACGTTATTCGAAGCATCATTAACAATCAGTGATCTAGTACGATCACCAAGTCGACCAGAACAATGCATGACAAAATATAGGCATTCTTTTTCTTATCTCTCTTCGCCTACACCCAATCACACTGCTATAGGTATTGCATTGTCTCATGAAGAAAACTAATGATTAATGCTTTTGTTTATTTCTCTGACGATATAAAAGCATAAGGAGATGTAGCAAAAAAGCATAGACATTCAATACGAAGAAAAAGCCATCTAAGTAACACATCATTCTCACGTTATTTTTTTTTTCATATATTTAGATGATTTCAATAATTGAACAGATTCTAACTAGTCTGCGTGCCATAGTCATTCGCACTAGTTATTGTGTTTGGTGTGATCCTAGAATCACCCGTATCCAATGTGATTCGATCAAAATAGGCTGGACAAGAGATCAAGTGAAAAACACAGTTGGTTCGCCAGAGAATCCACTTTCGAAATGAACGTGGTCGTCGATCGTCCAAGACAAAGGCGGCATGCCTTACTCGACAGTTACCATCACCTATTTCAGTGGCCTTGCATACTCAAATATTCAAGTTAATCTTTGCTAAATGCATTGACGCGAGTGTATCATTTATATCCTATTATCTAATCAAGCTTTCTTTAATCTATAGTGTCTCACAGTTTCCATTTACGCATTGCAAAATTGAGCTTTTACCAGAAACTGACAGCCAGAAAACTAGTTCCATTTGATCTAAAGCTGAATTCATCGGATTCGCTAAGAAAACGTCAGCTGACTTTGTTCATAAATCAAAAATAACTTTTCGAACCAATCCTTTCATGAACTATTCATGTACTTTTCAAAATTTTTAAGAAACGCATATGATTCACCCTAAAGCTTCTGGATTTAGATTATTATCCTTAGCCGAAGCTTGATGCTCTCTGAACTAGTACTCAAGCTAAACATGGCTCAATATGGAGTCATTAAGTATTGTTGTAACCTTGGAATTCCGTAAGCTGAACGTCTACGAGACATAACTCACAAGAACCATTTAGGACTTGAAGTTCAGAATTTTAAATATCTGTGATAGAGCAGTGAAAAAAATGTATTTTTGATACCTCAGGGCGACCCCATGTGTGAAAAGTTGGGCTGTGATAAAGTAGAAAATAAAATTATGAAAAATATTCAGGGTTCAATGCTGACTCTCAGTAGAATAAAATTAGGTTCAAATTCTTCGGAGCCTTCGATCCGTAATTCGACACAACTTTTGATATATTAAAATGTGATTAATATCTGAGAACAAACTAATAAATCAACAACCATCAACTATATACTTTACTTTATCTCATTTTATTACATCTTACTTGCTCAGTAAAGCTAGAGATACTTCATTTCACTTTACTTTACTTTACTTTTCAGATAAAGTAGATCTACTTTACCGAACAAGTAAGATATAATATAATAAGATAAAGTAAAGTAGGTAGTTGATGGTTATTGATTTATTAGTTTGTTATCAGACAGTAATCACATTCTAATATGTCAATAACCATCAACTACATACTGTACTTTATCTTATTTTATTATATTTTACCTGTTCGGTAAAGTAAGAGATACTTCACTTTACTTTACATTACTTTACTTTACTTTTCGGATAAAGTATATAGATCTCCTTTACTTTACATTACTCAATAAAATAAAGTAAAATGCTTTACTTTACTTTACTTTATTACAGTAAAATAAAGTTAAAGTGCCACCCCTAAGTTTGATGGAAAAGTCTATCACGTATATTAAAACAATCTTTATTTTCTCTTATCTAAATCTCGTATGTTTGCCCCATTAGAACTCATTGTTCAGATCGTGAATATCATATTTTTTTCTTTATTAAATTTTGTTTGATTAACACGAGAGTTGATAAGACTTTCTTGGTATGAATCATGTTTAGTATATCGAGTATAGAGGATATTTGTGGTAGGTTTTTACTTCTAAACTCGTCTTTTGTTCAAGATCCGAATAGAATCAAATTGTTTTGTTCTTAATCTTTGGATTAAGATTTAGCTCGATAAATCTTTTTACTATGTCCGCAAGTCCTCTGTTTGCTTGCCAATAAAACTCATGTTTAAAATGGTTTTATCGAAAAATTAATCGATATTCTTTTTTTTTTATTGAACTGTCATTATTAGAGAGACTTGCTTTAATTTTAATAGTCACAGTAGACTATTGACAACTTTCTAATGATCCAAAGCAGTTCTTAAATAAATAGAGAATAACATGTGGGAGCGCAATAACCGTTCAAGAAAGTTAAGACATGAATATTCTTTTCCTCATCGGTGATGAAAACCGTCATAGTTCTTCGAACTAAGTTGTCCTACTAACCATTATCGCTTATATTATTTTTATATGATGATATTGAATTCCTATCGTTTCTGCTTCGAAACAGCAATGTTTCAGGACAAAGAATGAGTACTTTTGGCTCTCATTATATCATATTACTATTTGACGATGTTTGATTCTAAATGCAAAATCATTCATCTCACAATACAGTATCAGACAATCTGATTTCCAAGATCTAAGTGATAGGAGTACTGTATTCTTTGTCTAAGTAGTCAAAAAAAAATGAGCACCTTAATCAGATTACTCAAATCGAAATTTGTTCTATAGAATACACTGCAAATCTCCTCATTTCAAAAGTGAATAGCATCAAAGTTCAAGTTCACATCATTTCTTGTCGAAATTCTCTATATTTCTTCTTTCGATTAAACATGTATTCAATTCGATTGTTTGTATTATTTTCTATTGAATTTTGAAAATAGCTACAAAGAGTTTTGAGGTATGATGAAGAGAATTCTGACTTTTTGATCAAAATGTGAGAACGGTCATCGCGAAGAAATGTTTACGAAATCAATCTACAAACCTTTTTCTTCTGTTTACATTTGATTTGAATTCGATGCTGAGAATACATCACGCATACTGAATTCATTCTGAATCTTATTGTTCCTTTTTTTCGAAGCCAAAGTTTTATTTAAAACTAACAAGAAAAAAATAGTATGAGAAAGGAGAAAGCAGCAACATAAACAGAAGAAAAAAAATCGATTTTATTCATGGCCACTTTAGATGTACATACATCAGACAGGCAGTAAACAGTTTTTCTTTATTCATACATTATTTCCATCACCTATGTAACAATGGCAAAAGACGGTAAATATCGTACAGCGATATATTTTTCGAATAGATATTAAATTTTTCAGAGTCAACGATCCCAAAATCGCACTGGAACAAAGTGAGAGGCGCCGTGCATGTCACTGAAGCTTTTAAGAAGACAAGGACAGGTAATAATCTCTATACAAGGGTATTTATTTATACTCAGAGATTTAATGAATACGAATAATACATCATGATTGTCTAATAAAAGCTATCTGTTTTGTTGTCTTAAATCTTTCATGAAATGTTTAGAATTTATGTTTGTTTTTTTCTATTTAGACGGAAAGGTGGATGAGAGATTGCATATTCGATTAGAACGAGCTTTGAAAAATTTCGGACTCAATGAAAATGCGGGTATTGTGCAGGAAAATAATCCAAGAGAATACAATGTTATCCTTGCGGGACCACCTCGTGGTGGAAAAACCACATTAATCGGTTCTCTATGTGGTCAAGGGCTCAATGCAACAAATATACGCCTAGCTTCCCGTAAAAAAGAAGTTAGCTGCTTTGTTAAAACCGATCAACGTAAAGGTCTTCCTCATACTGTTACGTTTTGGAGTACAGTCGGTTTGGAACCTTGGACTAAGGATGCCGTTAAATCTTACGTACATGACATTGTTCAAATTCACGCTCCAATTTTTCTTCTCTTTTGTGCTAGTCCAATTACTGTTATCGAAAAGGACCATTTAAGCTGGTTGATTGAAAGTTGTATTGAGGAGAACATTTTTTGTGCCCTTGTACATACTAACATTTATGCTCGAGCTCGACGAAATATTACTGTACAAACTTTCAAAGATGTACTACAACACTGGTCGGCTAACGGCTGTTCTTTGATACCAACAGCTAGTGATTCGACGAAACCATATGCATCGTCAGTTACATCATATAATCACAGTGAAACGAAACAACCAATGGCACTCGTCTGTCAGGTAAACAGTGTTGAATATGTTGATGGTTCGAACCAAAACCCTACTTCTGGAGTGTTCGAACTCATTCTAGCTCTCATGGATTTGTTACCGGATGACAAAATAAACGAAATAATATTTATGGTATTGAATAATCGACAATTTTGGACTTATGTTGATAAGACTTTTTCTTGTGATTGGAACGAAAAGTTTCTATCTAATTTTCGTCGTTGGTACGAAACTCAGATTTGATTTTTGGCCTCGTATTTTCCTCGAACTTTTCAATGTCTCTTCAAATTCTATCGTTGTTCCTTTCTTTTAACACAATACAATTTGTATTTATAGCTTCGTATTAATTGATGCTAATTCATCGAGTGACTCTATTCTGACACAAAACTAGAATTTTCCTATTTTAACTGCGTTCTGAATAAAATAAAGGCACCGTTCCATCGGGTTTCTATCATATTTAAATACAATCGTTGCTAGTAGCATTTTATAGAACTTTGAATTGCTATTGTCTGGCTAACATGAGTTTTGAAAAGGTATGTTAGAATCGACGAATAGAAAAATGCAATACTCTCAGCCAGAGTCTCATCCATATTATCGAACAAGAAGATGTTTTCACTCACCTATTATACATGTCGATAACCTCATAAGCACTGGCAGTGATTATTCTCGAAAGTTATAATTTGATCAATTAACGCTTTCTATGTTTATCACGTGATGACTGAGGCAAATCAGTAGACTTCATCGAGAAAATACACCCAGAATGATAACTCTATAAGACGAATATAAGAGCCGAATGACAGGTATTTTTTTTTACTAAATTAGTGAGTATCAAAAGCGTTAATTTTAGCTCAATTTTCATGGAAAACAAAAGTATTACATCAGAACTTGTGCGTATCCGAGGACAAGGATTCTTTTGAGTTCTACAATTTTGTTCGATTGATGCGAATTGTAAAAGAAATTTGATTTGCCGTCTTTTTCTTTACATTATCATTATATTAACAGTGAAATAATCATTCAAAAACTTTTATTATTGTAGTCTTTCATAACAAGTGGTTCGAATTACTAGCAAATAAAATAATTGTAATGATTCTTAGCATTATTATTTTTCGTAATTAAACTTCAATAAATCGATCATATCTATGACAAACTTGGATCTAGTTAAATGGTCAGAATATATAATTTTGGTAGAGAAAGATTGTAGCTATCATTAGAAAAAAAAAAGACGCTTCGGAATGCATAACGAAACTTTTTCTCATAATATCTGTATGTTCTTTACCTTCATACACTTTATGTATGACTTATCATTTTAATGAACTTATATTCATCGTCTTTACTGACTATGATTTTAGTTTTTTAATATGCCAATTACTTGAATTTATTTTGATGACAGTTTTATTTTAAAAAGCCTCACTAAGCATTTTAAAGTCAAACAGATGAAGTGTGATCAATATAAACTTATGAGACATCATTCGATAAGATTTAAGTAAATATGAAAATATCCAACAAAAAATTATTGATATATGGAAAAATTATAGTGCCGAAAAATGTAAGGAAATGATTAACAAAATTCCAACACGATTGAAAGCAAGGTCAACGTATGTTTAAATTTTTCTCGAAAAATGTAAAATTAAAATATTGACTCAAGATAAATAAAATAATCATAACATTTGACTACATTTATACATTTCGAAGTGTGCTTTTTTAGATGTATCAGTTTCTCGAAATTGTCAACCCGATTCTTTTCACTACAGGAAGGCTGTTTCTGAAAAATAAAGATTTTCCAGGTTGGGGAACCTGAATCTGTAATTGGTTTCTCTATAAACGCAGAATATTTTAGTGGGATAGTGATTTTTAATGACGTGAAAGCAGCATGAAGAATTTTGAGATATTTATTATAGATTCAGATTCCTGAACGCCAAGAGTCTCTCGCCAAAATTTGACATTTGATAGTCTCAACATTCTTTAGATTTTTAAGCAGCCAATGTTCAAAAAACGATAGTTTAACTACTCTATTAAACCTATTTTGAAGTTAAAGTGCTAAACATAATCCCCACCAAACCGTGACAAAACAGTAACATATATGCTACTCCTGCAACTTGGAAGTTTGTTACTATATGATTACTCTTGTCAGTCATGCCTGTCGAACTCTCCCTGCACTGGTTCGTATCGTTTGAACGAAAGGCTGAGACAAGATCAATTCATCATTATTTATGTCTTCATCTACTTGCGACACAGTCTACGCATATAATCTTTATACTGTCATCTGTGAGCGCTCTCTAGATTTTTACAGTAAAAAATATATTCAAAGAAAACTGAAAACTATGTAGGCGACTGACCTTAGATCTTCATTTTTCTACACAGAAGCGAAAACTATCACCTCGGTCATTTTTTTCGGAAGCATCGTGTTACTGTATTGATAGATCAACATCAATCGTCTGTTTTAGAGTGTCTGCTTTTTCTGTTAAGAGAAATAAATAGGAAGAAAAAAAGATAAAATGTAATGCATCTATTTCTGTTTTTTTGTTCTGTTCACTAGCTTAATTATTCCCTTTTGTCTCCGTTCTATCTCTCATTCGTCTACAGTTCTCCTTGGTTTTCGAATTATTTATTGTTACTCGTTTCTTGATTTTTTCCTTAATAGCTTTGTAAGAGTGTATAAATATTTGTTAAAATTATATTAGTACTAAACTATGAAACGCTTTGCATCAATGATGTTATTTCTAGCTTGAATACCTTGATCTCTTTTCAATTATCGTCTATCATTATGTACAGGGTGGTAAATAATATTATTCCAGGGGGGTAACACTATGATCTCGAATCGGAGATATCATGAATTTTATACCAAATGAAAGCTCGTGAAAAATGGGGTTTAGTGATAGTAAATAGTAAGACTTTGAAGAACTTTCTTGTATTAATTTATCAAACGTTACGATTTTTATCGACATAAAATATTATAAAATCAGTTCATCGAAAAAGTTCGGGGCTAAACTATATGTTGTACAACTGTTTATTTTCTTATTATTTATTGAGTACAATCAATAATCAGTATGACGACCATTAGCACTCTTTACTGCACGAAGTCGAGATGGATACGAACATAAAAGAGCTTCAAACAATTCGGTATTTTCTTCCATGTCCGTCAAAACATCCGCAATGTGCTTTTTAAGTGTGTCTTCACTATATCGATTATGTCCAGTTTCCGATAACATTTTTTGTTCAACTTCATCTTTCATTATTGATCCAATATGTTCCGCCGCATTGAGATCGGGCGAATTACCAGGCCAAATATCATTGCCCCAAAACTCGATTTTGTTATCTCTAATCAGATGTTGAGTCATGTTTGCTCGCATACACGGTGCTTTATCGTGAACAAATATCACATTATCCAGATCAATTACGTTTTCCTCGTCGGTGAGGAATGGAAATACGTGTTGCATTAAAATAATGTCACGAAAATATTGACCGGTCCAAGATTCACCTTTGTCTTTAATCACCCAATGCATTTTTTTCGCGGTGAAAATGATAAAAATACCGATACACGCTTGGTTTTTAACCATTTCGCGATACCTTTCATCGTCTTCAATATCTTCAACACTTTTTGCCCAAATCCTATCATTTTGATAATTTGGTTTGCGAACTGTCCAAACATAAAATTCATCTGATGGTGCCAGATGAAGAAAATCTTCTTCAGTCCAATCTTTCAACCAATCACAGAGCCATAATCGATCTGATATATGAGTTTCAGATTTTAACGGTCTTGAAATAACATGAAAAGGCTTTAATCCTTCCCTACGACGGTAGTTATTAACTGTTTGTCGAGTAACATATTCTTTTTGTTTCTTTGCAATCTCTTTCGCCACGACAGAACCGCTTTTCCGTTGGTGACCACTTGCTTCACGAATAATGTCCTGAGCAGCTCTCGATAACTTGAGTTTAGGACCAGCATTCGAATAATCAGCAAAACATTGGTCACACGATTTTTCCCACCATTCTGTAACAAATCGAGTCGTACGGTGAATTTTGTCGGCAATCCATTGTCTATTTATAAATGTTGCACCAGCATCACGAGCTTCTCGGAAAGTAATGCATTTAATTCTATCAATCATTCTTTGTTGTTCGGTATCATAAGCGCCAGCCATTTGAAATAACAAACGAAAAAACACTGAGATTTCACTCGACTATAACTTTCAGACAGTCCGAGAACGAAAAAATTTTTCAAATAACTAGTATCACGTGGAGAGAAGAACAGAACGCCAAAGAACCATCTTATTGTGTGAGTCATAGTCATATATCATCATCGTTATCATTTCTCTTTCGTTTTCATAAAAAATGTTCGTTTTCAATGTCTCAAAATGTATGAAAAATGATTTTTAACGTGTTTTTGAAAGAAAATTTCGTTGTTTTTAAAAATTTGGTACACGAAAGTTCTTCAAAGTCTTACTATTTACTATCACTAAACCCCATTTTTCACGGGCTTTCATTTGGTATAAAATTCATGATATCTCCGATTCGAGATCATACTGTTACCCCCCTGGAATAATATTATTTACCACCCTGTAAACACTTTCGAGTGTAACATTATCAAGCACAATAAATAAGAAAAAAAACTTATTGCGACGCATGCGTATAATGTATGGCATATGTGGAGGTTTGAAATTCAGAGCACATATCCGTTCTTGTGAGTTACACTCCCTAGATATTCAGTTTTGCACAAAACTCCAAGTTTATAACAAGTATTCGGAACTCCGATTCCGACCATCTTTCGTTCCAGTTCGAGTTCACAGGGCATGCAAACTCGATTCAAAACAAGAATATCAATATAGAAGCTTTATCTCGAATCATATACGGTTCTCAAAAGCTGTGAAAACTATATGAATTTTTTGTCAAACGATGACCTTCTAAAGTGATTTTTGACTTAAGAAAAAAGTTTACTGACGTTTTCTTATAGCATCGGATATATTTGGATTTAGATAGAAATGAACTGCATCTCAGATTCGCAGTTCCTGTAAAAAAACAACTTAGCTAGGCTATTTGCAAATGGAAATTATCAGGCACCCTACAGTTCCAAGCACGACTCATACGTTGTATACGATTAGATAATTTATTATGGATTAAAGAACATATTGGTTATGTAGAAGGATATAAATCATATACTCATGTCGCTGCATTTAGCAAAGATTAGATTGCGCTTTTATGAACACACAGTCATTGACAAAGGTGATGGTAGCTGATGAGCCACTCGTGGAACCTTTGTATTGAGCGATCACTGTCAACAATCTTTATCCCCAGCCATAAGGAAAAGTAAAATATAAATCCTACTGAAATTTTGACTTGTTGACATATAACATGCCGTATCAACATCTTCAAATTCGAATATTTTCAATCATTATACTTCATAAACAGATGATATTTTGAACATTTGTTAGGGAGTCGGACAGTCACTCATATGTTGATAGAGGATGTGGGTGTTTAGAAGAAAACATCCACACCTATACCCTCTACGAAATTAATATTGTTTTCTATTATTATGAATAATTCAATTAAAATAAGTCTTTTATTGACATTTTTTATATAATTTCGATACCTTATTGAATTTTATCACTTTTTGATTGAACAAAGACTTTTCAATGTAATAACTTTTTTCGTTGTAATTCTTTTTGCTAATGGTAGTCGTGCGCTGAAACATATATATATAACACAACGTTGTCATTTTGTCTGAAACTTTTTTATTTCATTTTCATGCTGTGCTTGCATATATTGACCGACATTCATTGGTCTATGAAAATTTGATGATTTTATCGTTGAAGAACTTCTTGGTAGATTATCAACTGTAAATTGATTTGTGCTCAATACATGTTGATATATGACTGTTGTGAAGAAAATGCAATATATTGTTCAGCTGGACTGAGTTGATATTTATTGTTAGTAGGGATAGATGATGAGTGATGACGTGTATAAAGTTGTGGCCCATATGAGTTTGTTGTATTTGTTCTGAAAACAAACGATATAAAATACCTTTTCTATACTTCTATGAAAAACAATCCAATTTTGATAATGAGAACAATTTTCTTCTTTAATTGAAAACTATTCCAAGAAAAACGATTACGAGAGACACTAATCGCAAGAATCAGCTTCATAATAAAAAAAAATGTCTCTAGTTGGTGAAGCAGTTTAATGACATTGAAGGTACAAAAGGTTCTCTCAATGTTTGTGATAGGAATAGTAAAATTGTTACTGCTTCGATCAAAAATAGATGGAAGTTGTCCCATGCTCTAGTACACGTTGTGCCATCACATGATTCTATCCTTAGTGAAAGAACACCGTAGAAACGACTTCTCACTTTCGAATCATTCACCGAGCAAGAAAAGAAAGCTTACATAGTGCATAAGCATGAGCAAGAGCACGGCATAAACTCGTCTATCTCTGGCTACGACAGTCTACAAGAAAAGAAGTAATGTGAAATTTCGATTTTTAAGATAGGAAATCTTAAGAAATTTCAAATAGAATATGATAACCTACCTTCTTAATGAAATATTTGATATTGCGGATGGTGTATCAATTGTAGGTACGAATTATTGACCCATCGATTTTTTTCGTTGTCAACATTTAAGGTAAGGTTTTTCTATTAGACATTGTCTTAGATCATATAAATGAGGATTACACAAAATTGCATATGTATGATAGTATCGATTATATGCTATTTTTCTTGCCTTTCTCGTTTTCAACTGTAACATTTTTATAAGTATTGTTTAGTTTTGTTTGAATTTGTTCTGATAGTTGTGTATTTGATTGACTCAGTAATATGTTTTTGATTCAATAATTGAAGAAATACGACTTACAAATCCTGTTCGACTTCTATTATTTGGTATATCAATTGTTTCTTATACTATTAATATTTTCGATTTGTTCATACTCATCGCTTTCATCTAATGAATCAGGATCTACATATTCATATTCATCTTAATCATTATTATTATTGATAACGAAACTAACATTTGTTGTTGTTTCGTTTGTTTTGTATTGTTTCGATAATCGTTTTACTGCTTTTGAGAGTTTCAACATATGTAAACGAACTAATTTTATTCGATCGATAATTTCTGATGTTAATTCTGATATTTAGTACGTACTTTATGAAATTTTTGTTTGATTTGTTTCTATTGATCATGATCATTCTTGAATATTTCTATGAGATTTTTTTCTAAAAGAAAATGTTTTTCTTACTTTTAAGTAATATTGGATCAATGGATAGCATTAACGATGACAAAATATTTCGTTTTTAAAACATGAGCAACGTACAATAGTTCAATAATATCTTGCATTCGTATCAGATTTGAAAGATTCGAATGAAGATGACTACATGTATGACTAACAGTAGTAGATGTCGATGTTGAATCAGAAGAATAATAGCATGAACCACCTACGCGTTTCCATTCTTTTAGACAACAAAGTCGACTAACTAAGACATAAAGTTAGCAGATCATTTGATAACACATATCTATTATAGTTTGTTTAGTGTTTTACAGAACATCATAGTATTAAAATTGAGAATTCCAAATACATTCATCGAAGAAAATCGATAAATAACAGATGAACTAGAATATACAAACAATCTCCGTATTTCTTTGATATTTCTGGTCATTTCCATAGTTTCGAGTGGAGTTTTTTCTCAAAAGATTGAGCGTTCAATTTTGTAAAAAATGATATACAACTAAATTTGACAGACCACTGCATGTAAGCTTCCACGGAGCAACACCATTAAGCACAAGAACATTGCATTTCGACTGGGATGTAGATCAAGCTAAAAGTAACACCCACACTCACACCCTTTAATGTTTGTAAAACTTTACAAAAAGTACAATGGGTTTTATTAAAAAAATATTTATATTTTCCACATATTTATGCTAATAATAGATTGTATGGTTTTTTGCCTTCCTACCGTAGAAGAAACTTTTCCTCGATTTCTTCTACAAAAAAAAACAATAGAAAAGTTCTTGTAGGAAAAGAACTTTTCTCGATAGAATGTGATAAAGAACAGAAAATCTAAAAGCATTGCAAGTGTCATTTTTTGTCCACTTGCCGATTGAAAAAAAAGACACCGAATATGTCCATGATTCCTATGAAATCAATAATAATTGTTCTGGAAAAATCCGGCTAATGTAAGTTATTATGAAAATATTGAGATCGTCATCCAATTTCATAATTAGCTGTTGCACAAAGAAGTCTCTTTACGTAATAATTGCGCTATGGAATAATACAGTCGCGTGAGTTCGGTACCTTTTGGTGCTTGAAAACTTGTGGTAAAAATCTTGATTATGATACAAAAAGAACGTCTTGAATAATTAGAAAAATAATTCGAAAAGACTGTTCCGATTGAAGACCATTAATGCCTTCGCAATTTCAATAAACGAAGAAGTGACGCAAGTTTTCCTTTTCGATGAGGTCTATGATTCATTTCATGTGGAACATGCGTGTGATTTGCCAATGGATTATAATTAATAGTACCACCCCTGTCATATTGATGTGGAGTATACCAATAGTTCGTCAATGGAGTATAGCTGAACAGATCATCCCAAGTAAATTGACGTCCACACTTTTTACAAGTCATACGATTGCAACCGCCGTTCTTCTCGATGTTGCATTGACACCCTGGACATTTCTTTGTATGTGTTTCAATCCACTGTCGTGTCATGGTATCAGTAGATGGATACCATTGCTCATATTGATCACAAGTCATGCCTTCATGCCACTTAACACGATGAAAGGCACAGGTTTCTTTTTTGCATGCGATACAAGTCATTTTTGAATTTCGAATTGATATTGTATAATCATATTGACCAGAACCACATCCATGAGCACACCAAAAAAAATTATCATCACTTTCGAGGAATTGTCTAATCAGATTAGCATCGTATTTGTTCAACAATAGATGATCATTATTGACCAAGAGTACTTGACGAACCTCATTTGAACTCCATTTTGCCGGACAATTTGTCTCAGGACAGGACACTTGGCTACTAATAGCACTATCGAGAATAACTTTGACACTATAGTATGTACATGAATTGCAAATATAGCGATACATATGCTGACATGTTGTACTGTATGTAGGATAAAACTCTTGTTCAGGTTGCGCAATCAAACAGACAACACACTCGCGTGTTGGCATAGCCATATTACTACAATTGAGAATATTCGAATGTACAATTTAAACTCTCTTGGAGATTGACATAACTAACAACGATAGTAAGGTAGAAAACATTTGACAACTACAAAATCGTTCGAGACACATTTTACTAGGAAAATTTACAATTCACCATGCTGCAAATTTAGTGTGAAATTTTAATGTACTCGTAATTTTAACCAAATATGACTAAATAAAGTAATTCACTATCGAGTAATTGAACTATGTTTGAAAACTTTTGTGTATGAATAACTTCTTATTTACTAGTAGAACTATACAATTGAAATAGCTTTTGAATGATGAGTTATTTTTGATGCTACAAAAAGCCAAATTTCGAATGAAATCAATGACTCTTTATACAAATCGATCACCGTTCTCTTATTTTCCACTAAAACTTCTTCTTATCATTTCTCTTTCATGGTACCACCTTATCAGAAAGATTCTTGCAATATATAGTACTTGTTGAAAATTTAGACAAACATGATCATTCATAGTTATCAAAATATTTTATAATCAAATGGTAGCTATAGATCATTTCGCTGGACTTACTTTTCTTTGACTGTTGCAGTTTGCTCCGCCATCACTACATTCGTTTCATACGATGTATTTTGATTATGTTCCATCTCATTCTACAAAGACTAAGCTTAGATATGTCGCAATGAAAATTGATTAAAATTACATGCTGATAGTTATCGTAGTTCCATGGATAAGATGCATTAGGATTGGCTAAGTGATAGTTGCCAAACTGAGCTTGATACATCATGGAGACATAGGCCTGATATTCATCGTCTATAATAAATATGAGTGAATTCATATTTTTCGTATCGTTCTCGGCTGGTCTCATTCTAGCAATACTCTATTTTTAGCAATAGGCTTTCAATATCTATTAGTATCCACTCTACATCATATTGATGATTGGTAAAAGTTATCTTTGTCTACAGATACTTGCTTTTCTACATTCTATTTGAATAAAAATTTTAATTTTCAAAGAAATGTAATTTTGTTGTAGACTTTCCCGATAATTTCTAAAGATACAAGCTACAATTGGTGCAATATGAATCCCTTGAAAAAAAAACAAGTTTTTCTTTCAATCCCTATGTAAAGTACAGATAATTATTCATCACTAATCGAAATTAGATATTGACGATCATTCATTGCTAAAAACAAAGAAACTGGATATTTATCAATAAATTTTGGAGAAGAAATGAAGATAGTTGACTGTTCTTATGTAATGTCTTGTATCTCTGACAATCATGGGGTTATTTTTACAAGTAATTTACAGATTTTTCTCCAGAAAAACATATTAGATAACTATCAAAATAATGATTAGTTTCATTATTGTCAAAATGGATTCATTCTTCGATCTGATTCATATTCGCAATCATCGGTAAAAATCTCTTCGAACTTAATGCTATTTGTTGAGTTTCGCGATGAAACGTAAAACGATTGAACTACTAAACACCAACAAACTTAATGGAAGATCAGAAGCTTAAAGAGAGAAGACAGCAGAATTGTTAATGAAAAGCAGAACCGACCTCTGACAATTAAGTTCATAGATTTAGTGTTTTTCAATCGATTAAGGGAAATGAATGCTTCTTAAATTTTTATTCAGTGATTTCATGTGATGCACTCACTGTTTATTTGAGTCCATGTATTCATTGTAGTAGCTGGTTCTGGAACATCTAAATATGAAAATAACACTACTCTGTTGATTTTGTCTTTCTCTTACGAATTGGTGGTGATGCGTGAACATGATGTCGTTTTCTATGTTTTTCTTTATTTACTGATGGAAATTGGTGATCGGTAAACGGATTTTGCGAACGCATGTTTTCGTATGAGCGAAAGTCATTTGTATGAAAATCTTGACGTGTTGGTACTTGTTGATGATATGTAGTCTTATGTTGTCTTGTATAATCTACGATTGTAAATGAAACCTATTTTTGTCTTAAAACTAATAATGAAAACAAACCTCGTTGAAAAGTTGCTGGTGACATTGATCCAATATTAACTAATAGTTGATCATCTTCATAATTTTTATTAAATTTCACACTGGATGAATAGGGCTGAGCAGTATGAAAATAATCTTGTTCAAGACGATTGAGTATACTTTGAATATCAATTAGTTCCATATCATTGAAATTATTATTTGCTATTATTGACATGTGTGGTGGAGCATATCTTTCTGATGACTCATTAAACAATACTTCTGCAGGGTATTGTAATTCCAGAGCAAGATTACGGTTAAAAGTATTTGATTCATCAAGTGCTATTTGTTTGTATAATATATCTTGATCGTATGCTTGCTCTTGTGGTGGAATGGCATATTGGAAACTGTCCTGCAACCAAGAGTTTTGATGATTGGCTAATCGATGTTGATCGTGATTGTATGAATGAGGAATTTGTCTCGTTGTAAGTTGTGTCACTGGTGAATAATTATATGAATCTATTGTCGACGGTTGTCCACGTATTGTTCTATTATTAACTTGAGCTTTCGATGGACGATTAATCGATACCTTCTGTCTTGTAGAACTAAACGATGAAAAAGATTCATTTTCCAATTGTTTTGCGAAGAACTCATTCTTACTATGATGTTTCTATTTTTTTAGGACTAGTAACATTTCTATGATGTCGTTGATGGTTTCTGTTTTGATCGTTTGGAGATCGTTGTACTTGATAATTTTCAAATGATGATGGATTTCCTTGATTATTGAATAGACGTACAAGTTCGGCGACACTCATTCTATCTATAATGAAATCTTATGATGAAGCTCAATTTTGATGGAACTATTTCCATTTCACAAACAAAGATTCGTGGGTACATTTTGAAGAGTTTTTTTTATAGAAACATGATGGAGAACTGTAATTTTCATCGCTAGGAAAAAACAATGTAGATGCATCGAATTATATAATACAGATTCGTCTCGAAAGTTTTGTAGACAATTTAGAATCAAGCTTTTTGAAAATGAATGTTCCTCATTTGATCACTATAATGAATTTTCAATTGAAGTGAGTATATTAGAAACATCAAATAGAAAATTTTTAAAAACTGCGGAAGACTCAGTTTTTGAACTTTATTCATTCAAAAGTTACGAACATTTTACTGAAAGCTTCTATCTTATGTTTAGAAAGAAATAGAACAAAAACTGGCATTTTCGTTGTATTTTCATGAAGTTTTGCTTTACCAATCCATCTGAGTAACGAATTTTTTTTGAAAAAAAACGATCAATAGAAAACCTCGACTAATATGGGAGCAAAATTTACCTTATGTGATACGATGCATCGTTACCTTTTTCTAAAGAGAAAACACAACTATGCATTGTGTTAGTATAAAAAAATTATTCAAAAACTACTTATTTCTCTTCCTTTAAATGAATAATCTAGTATCGCTTGGATTTTTCCCACCTCATATATCATGAGCAGAATGATTTACGACGTTTCTAAAAGTTGGTCATTCACCTGAGTCTCTATTGTACATCATTTATGTTATACTATGAATAGGTTGCTGGTTGTGAAGAAAAGCGAAGTAGATGACAATGCGATATACATATGCAAAAAAAGAAGGAAGCATGTGGAGAGAATAAATCTAACCAAGCACTACTAAAGCAGTTCCCAATTTTATCTACTATACGTGATTTTATCTAATACATATGTTTCATGTCAACGAGCGAGCAATTTTTTATGAGTCATGTACTTGCACACGAAAAAGGAAGTGTTACGTAAGATTAAGTCATTATTACAAAGTTTCATCATAATTTTCAACGAGAATATGTATTCGAAAATCACAGTCGTTATTCAATAACAAGTCAGCATAGCGATTTTCAAAACAAAGAATTAGGAATTTTTACTCATTTTCACTTTCCTCTTTTTGTCTATTTTGTTCAATATTGCTGTTCATCAATTCGGCATACACGCCCACATTCACACATACCATATCCATCTACATACCACACCCAATTTTTTAATGTTCGTTAGAAAAAAGGATAGGCATTCTTCTTTGATGTTTTTTTATTAAAAATGAGATTTTCGAAAGTTAAATATTTTTTTATTTTATATGACAATATTTTCAGGTTGATCAAAGGAATAATTTTAAAATCAGGTTTTATTAAATTAGCTTGAATATATGATGTCTTTTAAATGCATTCTAATCTATGAATAAAATTAATTTAGATAAAATAAATCAAAAAGAATTTTTTCTGTTTTTAAACATATTAACTTAAATATACTTACAGTTTAGTTGTTGTTCTTTTATATAATTAATTTTATTCCATTCAATTTGATTATTCTCAATAATAATTGTTTTAGTTTTATCTTTTTGAATAAGTTGTTCAAATTATTTTTTGTAATTGATTAATTTTTAGTTTAAGTTGATCAATATCATTTTTGACAAAAATTTCTTCTTCTCGACGATAACGAATTTCCTTTGTAATTGAATCAAGTTCTTTTGTTGTTTGTATTTTTTGTTTATTAATTAATTCAATAAGTTGATGTTGAGCGTTTTCTGCTGCTAATTCTACTTTTTCGAAATGTTATTTTTTTTCATCGTTCAAGTTGATTGAAAAGATCTGATGATAAATTATTTGATTTTTCTAACTTTTGTATTTGACCCAGAAGTTCATCATAAGATCTTACAACTTCAAAAATGTTCTTTAAAATCGTTTCGACGAAAATATTTCTTACATCCAATACAAAAATATTTAGCTGAAAATTTATTACAGATTGAACATATATTTGATTCATTTACTGTTGCCATTTATTTTAGAAGAAAATTTAATTTGTTATGAAAATGTCTCGAATAAATTCTATCTAAAAATAACCGATATGATTTTTTCAATACATTTGTTTTATGACTTTTGAAAAGATTTGCATTGCTTCATCTAATTCGATAATTTTCTTTTCAATTTGATGTGAGTGTAGGAGTGGGTGGGTGTGAACACGTGTTAGAGAACATCCACCATTCAGTCCTGCTGTCGATTAACTCATATCGCCACGTGTAAAGCGAAAAAAGTAATCAAGAGAGGTTCTTATACTTTGATTCGACTCTTGTTATCCGAGTGGATGTAAATGTCTAATCACATGAAAACTATTAAACCTTGAAGAACTGTTTGTAATATTCCTCCTTTGTCTCCTTTTGTGTGTTGACAACATAAATTGATAGTACTTGTTTAATCTGAGTGTGAGTATGAGTATTCATCCTTCTTTAACCCACATCCACATATTCTGGCACTTTTTAAGTTATTTTTGGGCTATATGTGAAATAATCTAGCGAAATATAAGATTTATAATGGAATAGTTATTGGATGCTGATTCTTTTCGTTGGTAGAAACGTTTCTTTTTCGCATTATACTATTTGTAGTCCCATAAAAATAAATTACTCATTCAGTTTCTTTTATTTCGGTGCCGTTTAAAGAATTATTTATTTATCGGCGGTCTTATTATATCACAATAAAATATATATAACGAAACCTGCAAATTTGCAAGTCATCCTACTATGTTCTGTAAGTTTTTTTTTTGTCGAAGCACGTGTCAGTATTCGTTATCCTTTCTTTAACTGATAGTGTGTTATTGTTTGCACCTGTTGAGGCAGATTCAGTTTTTCCTTCAATTTGATTGGTTCGCTTAAATATGGATTCATTTTCGATTTTTTTATATTTAAAATATAATACAACAGGTTTTATTTTCATGAGCAAAACAATCCAAACATAACAAGTATTGTGTAATTTCTTTATATTGTGATATGATGTAGAATTGCGAAATTTTGTTTTTGATAAGTGATAACGAAGAACCGTTTATAAAATGGCAATTTTTTTTTTGCAATCTAGGAATCAGTGTGCCGACAACATTTGACTATATTCTTTTCTTGTTACATATTAGTTTTATATAATAAAATGTAGATTAGTTTTTGATTCTTAGTCGTTATTCTGTATAAACCATTCGATAATGATAATTGTGTTGGTCACTATCGTAGTTCTTCTAACAACTATTTATGTTTACTTCAAACGAGCATATTTTACGTCTCACGACTCTTTACCAGGCTTGTCACCGCAACTTTTAGTCGGTAACCTTGCTCAAACAGGAATAACTAGAGGTAAACCACCGGCTGTGGTTTTCTTAGAATGGCAAGACAAATATGGTGATGTTTTTAAATTTTGGTTTGGATCAATGCCTCTCATATTTGTGTGTGGAATTCAAGATGTTCAACATATATTTACACATCGACAGATTTATGAACAAGGCGATTCACGTTTACATAAACAAAAACTTTTATTTCATGATGCTCTTCTCTGTAATATAGGTTTGTAATATATATTCTTTGATACAAATTTATAAGATCCAGACAAAATCAGTTCAAAGATTATCTACATAGTAATGAAATAAGATTTCATATTTTACTTTGATAGTTAAGTTTTATTGAGTATGAGTATATTTGTTGTTTTAACGATGTATGAATAGAGATTATAGTCCATTTGGTTGAAAATTATCGAATCAAGATCTGATTTATTGAATGTTTTTGGCACCCAGACCAGTTGATCGAAATTTTTCTAATTGGGAACTGTTCTCTAGTCTTCTCAAAGAAACTTTCTAATCGGGATCAGATAGTCGCCCCAATGCTATGAAATATTTTTTCCGGCTTTTCGTATCAGGCGACTAGTGTACCCTACTAATTTCTCAGACAAGTAGAACCCATCTGTTTCAAAGTTTTCTGATTTGGATCTACTCATGTTCAAGTTCAGAAGCAACCCAACGAGCTTTAATAGGCATTTATCTTCCTCTCTTCATTTTTTTTTCGGATAGGAGCAAAACATAAACGCCATGCAGCTTTAACTGCACCTCTATTTCGTCGAGCTAAAATTTTATCGTATCTGGATTTAATTGTTAATTGTACTGATAAATTACTTGGACAATGGCGTTCAAAATCTGAAGACCCTACATATGTACATCTCGACATTGTTACCAAATGTCGAAATCTTCTACTCGACATTTTTGGTTTTATTGCATTCGATTATGATCTTGAATGTTTGGATTCAAATAACATGACCGAACAAAAGAAGCTTACTCAAGCACTAAGCGACTTTTTGGATATTTTCGTTCGGGTTATGCGTATGCCTATATTTATGATAAAACTGTATTTAGCAACTAGTTCTCGTTATCGAAAAGCAATATTTACTATACATGAATATTTCAATCAAATGATTGCACAAGAACAAAGAAAGACACCTGAACAGATTGCCGAAAGAAAGAGAACAAGTCTTATTGCATCGCTTGTTGGATCATTGCAAGAAGACGAAAAAAGTGAAGCAGCAAAATCAGAAGAAGATAAAAGAGGTAATAATATGTATTGAAAATCTTGATCTCAAAAAAGAAAATCTTTTTTCTCTTGTATAGATGATAAATGAATATAAAGCAATTATTTATTTTTAATCGTGATATATTTTGTTTTAGGGTTATCTAGAAGTGAAGTCTTTGATGAAATGTTGCTCTTCTTAGTAGCTGGCTATGAGACTACAGCAACTGCTATAGCGTGGTTTATACATTTGATGAGTAAACATCCACAAGTTCAAACGAAAATCAAAGCAGAATTAGCACAAAATACTCAACATAAACTTTCAATAGATCAACTTGATTGTCTTGTTTATTTGGATTGTGTTATTGAAGAAGTACTTCGATTTGTTCCGCCCGCAAGTGGTACTGCGCGAACATTAACAAGAAATGATCAACTTCCTCAAAGCGGAATAAAATTGCACAAAGGAGATCAAATCATGATAGCTGCTTATAATTTGGCTCGAGATAAAAGATACTGGAATATTGATCCTGACTTATTCTACCCAGAACGTTTTCAAGGAGAAGACAAAAATCATCATCCATATGCATTAATTTCATTCGGTGGTGGTCATCGACAATGCATGGGTCAAGATTTAGCGAAATTTGAAGTTAAAGTTATTGCAGCTAGACTTATGCAACATGTTACATTTGGAGATGGTGGACCTGAAATAAATCAACGTGGATATGAACAAAAATTAACGATCGTACCTCGACATCTAGGGGTTACAATTACTTTCGACTAGTATTCTTTGTGTAACTGTTGAGTTATAAAGAAAAAACTATTCAACATGTGTTATTTAGCAATGAGCCTTAAGAGGATGTGGGTGTCGGGTGTAGGTATAGTTCTGAGTCTAGTTCTCTTCTAATCACACACTTATACTCCTGATATAAATTAAAGTACATTAAGAATAACATTTATTAGTTGTCCATTCACTGATCGCTAGTCTGAGAAATCCTAGATATCGTCATAAGTAAGATATTTAGTTGTCGTTCGTATATATCATCTTCTGATATTTATCATAGTATGTGTTTGCAAAAGGCTCGCTTGTCTTTTTTGAGCAAACCACCAATTTTGAGCCACTCATCGGTAATAATACGCCGAAATGTTCTCTAGAATTACACATTTCTGTCAATGTAAATACAATTCATGTTCACGAAAGACAGAATTACTAAAGATCTGAGCTTGAAGACAAATATTATTATGTATTCCAAAATCTTTCTTATAGATTCTTGAGAAGAAAAGGTGATCTTCGTATTTCTTCTTAACATTTTGTTTTCTTATGGAATTATGAATCTTCCTGGCATTTAAAAAAAAAACTTCTTTAAAATCGTTTGAACGGAAGTTTGAATTGATTTTTGACTTTTGAATAGGCTTTGTTTGTCAGAATAAACATGTGTTTTTGGATTTTAAGCATTCTCCTCAATGTCAAACTTGGATTCTGTATAAATGACTACTTCTGTTCTCCTCTTACATTATCTGACTAAGCTTAGACAGTTCATAAAAGATCAAATTGTTCGTTTGTTTACGTTGCTCTGGCTCTAGATTAAACAATTTTACGAAAAATAGGATCTAACTGCTTCACCGAAAAATTTCATCACGTTGCAAGCCAATAAAAAACTAAGTATGATATGTGAAGATTACCAATATCTAGAATAGGACTGTGGAAAGTCAATGCAAAACATATGGAAAGCAACAAAAACACTACAAAATACAGTTAGATTACATTACTTTTGATGGTTCTGTTCACGGTGCACTATGTATACAAAATCTTGAGTATCTTCTATTTTGATATTGCCAGATAGGGTATGTAAGAAGAAAATTGAATTTCGCTCGAATTTTTTATTCATGCAAAATCAAGTTTATACGTAAACTATATAGTTCGATAGAATAATTCATGCTCTATTCGATGATATCAAAATAAGAAGCATGCGAAGTTTTTTAATAAATAGCACAACGTGAAGAAAACTATCAAAAATAAAGTAATCAACCTGTATGCAATCCATAATGCAGAGAGTCCAAGAGGGAAAAAACTGACTTCGTGATTCCATGACTCTATTGACTCTAACTGGTTCCAACTCAAGGAAAAAACAGCTGACTGGAGAAATTGAGTCAACGGAGTCAGCTTTCTCTCCCTTGAGAGAATCACTAAGGCACTTGGAAAAATAGATGCAAATACTTAGACAACTTCTATTACATATTCGTATGACGTTCATATTGATTTGAACATCGATATTCGAAATTTCTAAAGTCTATCCTTTCATGTTATAGACTCAACGTTTGAAAGTGATAAGTAATTCTTACATAAGGTGTTTCGAATAACGAGTTCACATTGCAACTAGAGATTTGGATAATAAGGAGCAAAAGACACCAAGTCGTATACACATGCATATTTGTATTGAATAGAGTCACAAGTGCACAGTGATAAAATTTCAAGGACGATAATAAATCGAATGTTACATAGAATCTCTGCCTGATTCATTTCACTGTTATATATGAATGCTTATAGAACAGTATAAGCAAAGTCTTATCATAGAACCAAGTGCTACTAAATATTAATTTCAAAAGTAATTGTTTTTACTGTAAAGATAAATTCATTAAATGATTTTTTACGAAAAAATAGTTGAACATGAGATTTTTAGCCTTACATAAACATTTGCAATTGCATAGAATTACCAATAACATATATGAAACGAAAGACACACACCAAATCGAATCGTATTATGATAAAATTTAAGATTATATTATGCTTCAAAATCATCTCGTGAATTAACGAAATTAACTTATTTATAACAATATGTAACTAAACATAAGTTTTACCTAAGCTTTATATTCTGCTATATAATAATGCAATAATAACAATAATATATATTTTATACGGTCAGATGAAATTAATATCAAATGAATAATGCAGAAAAGAATGTATTATTCTGATTAAGAAATTCACTAGAAGACACATAATTAATAAAACATTTTCAGTTATTTTTCAATATTGTTTAATCGATATTGGTACGACTTTTTTTTTCTATTTGACTGATGAAAATCTTATAAACATTTATTTGATAATCAAAGGAAACAAATGGTTGATTCAACCATAATGTGATTTGAAATTTGATTTAATGGTAATAAATTCTTTTGTTTTTCTTTTTTGTCATCATTTTCTTGCAAAACATTTCGCATGATATTTATTTATTACGGTTTTATTTACCTTAATAATAATATTAAGAATAAAAAAAAAAATTTCTTTTATCAATTATTCTATTATTCTATCATGATGAATATATCATTTCTTTCAAATCATTTTCAACTACGTATCGAGAATTTTGAATTGATCTATTTTAAAAGATAACTTTTGAAAATTCTCAATTCTTTAATGATGAACTGGAAATATTTTAATAACATCAAAATATTCAAATTAAAAATGAATCTTTAATGCAAAATTAATAAAAATGAATATTATTCGATTTGTTTTTCAAGATTGCATGAATTACTCAAGATTATTATAAACAACATTAAAAACGATGGCGATTTTCCAAAAATAACCATGTCGATCAATGTTAAACTTTATGTACTCGATGATTTCTATTAACACACACAGAGATTACTCTCTCGATCAAATGGCAAACCAACGTGATCCAAGAATTGATTTGATTTACTTTCCTGACCATGTTCATCAATGAAAACATTTCCTTGTGTAACTCCTTGAGAGCAACGCATAATTCGATGATTTGAACGATCAGCCAAATAGATAGTACCTAACTGATCTACGATAATGCCATAAGGATTTGGCAATTGTGAAAGACAATAGCCTTCATCTTCACCATCGGCTACAATAATTCCTTGTTTTTCACCTTTCATCCATTTCATTACACGATTATTATCGTAATCTAATACGTACACTGAATGATCTTGATCGACGAATATGTATCTAGGAGAAGACAACTGATTGAGACGATTTCCTTGTCCATTTCCACCTGCAACAACTGTTCCTTGATTTTCTCCGATTCGATATCGTCTAACTTCATGTTCATCTTCATCAGCAACATAGAGAAATCCATCATCATCCATTGCTAATCCATAACATCCAACATTTGATATGATAGTTTCTCCATTTGTACCATTTTGACGAGGCCATCGAACTACTCTTTCATTTGCATAATCACAAATGATAAGACTATTGCTTGTTTTATCAACAATAACATCTGTCGGATAATTCAACTGATCAGAACGGTTTCCTTCGCCATTTCCACCGGCAACAACTCGACCAGTTTTTGCACCACATTTCCATTCCACAATACGATGATTCCAGCAGTCAGCAATATAAACAGTTTGATCATCATCAATATACAAACCACAAGGATGATAAAGTTGATCCATCGCATTACTATAGTCATTTTCTTCAGTTATAGTGATTCTATTTTGTATCCATTTAGCATTTGCATTTACATTAGCATCATGTAAAAGTGTTGCTGAAATAGAAAAAAAAACTCATCTAGTTCATTTATATTGCATTTATTTACATCGATGAAAATGAATACTCAATGATTGAATCAAACAAATCCTCAATGTTACGCTCATTGTTTTGATATTTTGAAGGAAGAAAAATTAGATTTGTTTTATGAAATGATGATAAGCTTTTGAATGTTCAATTTTTGTCTTGATTTCATCGTCAGAGCTGTACGCGGAGTCGATTTTGGAATCGTCGTCGAAGTCAACTAAACTTTTGGTAAAAAATTTAGTTGACTTCGACGACTCTAAAATCACTCCGTGCAGAGTTTTATTCTTCGATTTTTTCTTATTGAAATTGATTTCCAAGAACTTGAAAATTTTTGATAATATTTTTTTGAAATCCTTTTACACACAAATAAACTTTAAATTATCAAAATTACAATGAAAATTATTTCTCTCGAACGATTCGAAAGGTATTTATGGACAATGATTAACAATTCAGACTTGTTTTTCATTTAGAGATTTAAAAAAAACAAGCATACAAATGTTCGATAATTAGAAAAGATTATTTAAATTTGTGTTCATATCTTTTACATTCGATTGAAAGTTTAACATATTGTGTTGATTTTCCCTCTTCGAATAACATTAAACCTTGACTTTAAAGATGTATCTTGACTAAGAAAAAAATCACATGAGAATCTTTGTTTTTATGATTTATTACTTTTGAATAATAATTGATTGATTAAAAAAGAACTAAACAGATGAAGAAAATTCGAATGACTTAGCAATATATGTTTTGTTCTGAATAAAAATACATGAAATAAGAGAATTATGTTTTCAAAGATTTTTTTCCCTTAACTAAAACATTTCAAGGAAAAATAACTAAATTTCTATTTGGTAGAAATGGATTTAGAAATGAAATTAATTGTTTGTAGAAAAAGTTGATTTTAAGTTTAAATGATATAATCAAAAATCCTTGTTTTCATTTCGTTTGATTTCGCATCGAAAATGTAAGAAAAGAACTAAATCATTTTAATAGTTGTGAGATTTCGATCTGTTTTTTTTGTGTTTATTTAATTTGAAAAAAAAACAAATCTATCATGTTCTTATGAATACTTATGTTATAAGCGTATTTGATATTGTTTTGAAAAGTTATCCATGTAATAGTAGTCGAAACGAAAAAATATCTCATTATGATTAAATTGGATTAAAAATGAGAGAAATAAATGATATCAAAAATTAATCTTACCGTAGTATTTTGATGAATTTTGCTTTTCGAGTTGTTACATCCCAAAATTGAAAGTTTTGTGATTTCTTTTTTTTCGATTCAAAAAAAAATTCAAACCTTAACTAAATCAAATTCGTTCTTAGATAGAGATAAAATAGGATTTCTCAATGTTTTTTCTTAAATTAATATCGATCGTTGTTTTTGAACTATTCTGTTGAATTTCCTATTCAGTATTGAATATTTGAATAGAAAATCTTGTTGCTCGTTGTTTTCTTTTTTTTTTGTTCATTTCAATAAAGTTTTAAAATGATATTGTTCAACAAGAGAAGTTTTTCGATAAAATAAGATAAAGAAGAACTTTCTCGAGTTCAATTCAAATACACGATTTACCTTGGTTTGTAAGACGAATTTTATTGATGAATGTTGTTGGATCTTGTTCAATTATGAAATCTGTTGAATTATTAAGAATATCTTTTAATTGTTTCAATTCTTCATTAAAACGTTGAATTTCTAAATCAGAAAAATCATTTTCTTTACGACATTGAATCAATTCTTCTGTCAATTGTTTCATTTTCAAATCAAGATCAAGTGTAAAATCGATTATATATGATGAAAGTTCATAACGAATTTCATTTGCTATTTGTCGAATTTTTTCAATTGATTCAATTTCCCATATATCGATTTGTTTCATTAATTCATTGTTCTGTGGTTCAATTTTTTGTGCTTCAATTTTAATTTTGATTTCATTAAATTGATCTTCACATTGATCGAATTGTTCATTTATTTCGTTACGATGTTCAACTATATGATCAAAGCAAAAATCTTGAGAACATCCACTACATTTTATTGTGTTTTTCACTTTTTTGCATTTAACACACGAAGTTTTGGTAGTTGTTATGACCATATTATAATCTATTGTGAAAAAAAAAGAAATAAATGAGAAAAGATTGATTAAATACAATAACAACAATATTTGAGTTTTTTTTTTGCTTGTTATATGAATAAAAGAATTTACGACAAATCTCATATCAAAGTTTGAAAATTACACATCGGAAAAACAAAAAGAAATTTCGATGTACATTTAATTCAAATTTACAATTAAAAATCAAACAAAAAACGAATTTTTTTTCTTTCTTAATTTCTGGTTTTCTTTCGTCTTTCCATTCCAATAGTATGTTGTCAGTTCCTATATGACTCACACTTTATTAGCAGGTTATACATTTAATTAGTTTATGATTTCTACCAAAGCTGTTCTCTGTATATAATTTAGTTATCAAAAAAAATTCGTATTGTTTGTACTTTTCTCTATAGTTTTTATCAAAGAAATACTGACAGAATGACAAGAATATATTAAAGCAAGTAGCGAACATATAGTAATTATGCTTCTTTTTTAGTTCTCGAGTGTATTATGTAAAAATGTTTTGGATTATTTGTTGGTTCAAGATATGCTATAGATATTGCTAGTGAGAAGTGCATTTGCTTAAATTCAATTTGAATATAGCTCATCTCGACTCAACTAAAAGCAAATAAGAAATATGTTTTAATTCCTCTGACAATATATTACAAGACAAGATAATTCATTGATGTATTTAACGATGAAATTTATTTGATGATTTCAAGAGAATTTGTTGATTTCATATAAATACAGGTGTTGTAGATTTATACATGACATTCGATGATACTGAAAACCTGTGAAGAGAACAATGTTCTTGACTAAATCGAAATTCAAAATATGATTTCTACATTTGTTCATCAAGTCATATAGGATTTGGTGTGTCCTGTTCTACTTTGTAGACGAAACAATTTGAATACGTGTACAATGAAATACCATTATCTTCTTTACATACTTATGATTACTTGTTTGAAATCCTCGATGATGATAATTATGAAGATAAAAAATCAATGCATAACGTCTTTACAATCTCTCCGAGTATTTATACCAAAGCTATTGCAATTCAATAATGTTTTGTTGACTCATAGAGTATTATTTGTCAAAATGTTGGGATTCTTTCCTTTGTTAATATTCTACAATGACACAAGGAGAGAGTAGATAGTGATTATTTTGATGACGAGGGAAATAACTTCGCTGTCAGAAAGGATATTATCATTGCAAATAGGTGAGCAAAATCCTATCTATATCAATACGACAATGACTCATAGGGACAAAAAAAGCACAGAGCAGCTTTGTGACATTCTCGGTTGAGTCTATTATGAGCCATTATCTATTTTCATTACTTGGTTGAATTGACTGTTCATACGTAGTGTTTAACATTCCATTGTCAACTCTTCATATCATGTGTTTTATTCTTCTTTCTATCATAATTATGTATCGTGAACCATCGTGCTTTCCTTGACTCATTTTCTCTTCTTTTTTTTCTCTCCTAGCTGCGTATGAAAACGTGTAATTTTGATGTAAACAATACGCTTAACAACATGAAGAAGCCAAAATGAAGCGTAACTCCATCAGCACTAGTGATTCTTGTTCTTGTATGCAAAATTGTCACAAGCTTCTAAATGCGAAATTTCGTTTCATTTCAGTATTTACAAGCACCACGAAAGAAATAACTATTGTCTGATTTTTTTAAAAAATGCCTTTCACCATTTTTTTGAATAACTTCTGATCGTTTATAGCTATCGAAGTCGGGTTTTTCTCAGTAGAAAGAACAATATCGTGAC
The DNA here is from genome assembly GCA_905250075.1 of Rotaria sp. Silwood1. Classification (NCBI taxonomy): domain Eukaryota; kingdom Metazoa; phylum Rotifera; class Eurotatoria; order Philodinida; family Philodinidae; genus Rotaria; species Rotaria sp. Silwood1. Next base: position 199,547 of record CAJNOP010000042.1, read on the forward strand.
TTTCTATTTATGTAACATTCATTAAAGTCGACGAACCTTTACGAACATATTTGCAGGTGAACATTTTTTTTTTGTTTTGTATAGCGGTTTGATTTTGTCATCCTCACTTCGGGCTCGTGCTTCAAGAAATCGAAGAGTTGTTGAAATGGACAACAAAAAAAGGTCAATTGCAAATATCTTTGTAAAACTTCTTCAAACTTAATCAATGTTACGTAGATAGATGCCTCCAACATTGCTCTATGTACGGACGAAAACCTGACTTCGATAGCTATAAACGATCGGAAGTTATTACAAAAAAATAGTGATTGATATTTTCAAAAAATAGTTTTGTTTATTTCTTTCGTAATTTTGTAATAAGAAACAGGTTGTTTCAAAATTATTCTTTGACTTAGTTAATATTGAAGAGATCATCTTTGCAACCAATGCTTAATCCATTTTTCAAATGTTTTCTCTATGAAAATAAATCAGTTTAATAAAAAGTTTGTAAAAAATTATATGCACGAATCGAAAGTATGAGTTCTAATCAACAATTTCATTGATAGAATATCAGATTTTCACTAGGCATCTCATGTCATAAAGGCATAAAATAACTAAATTTTCTATTTTTGTAGGTATTTCGATTATTATTCAAGAAGAAAAATACTTATTAAAATCATGTCTGATATTAATAAATAGACTGGTTAAAATTCATCAAAGCTCCTAAATCAGTTCCAATTGTTGTCTTCGTGATTTCACACGAAAGGTTGTTTTTATTATAGTTTGCTTTGCCACATGCATTTTATGGTAACTATTCAAAGAAAACTCTATAATACATAACATAATAGACTTCATCGTGAGAATAGATTAAGAATGATGATTTTACAAGATCCGTATCTGAATCGGGCGACAGATTCGTTTTTTTACTATAGTAGTAAGCAACAAAAGCATTACTTTAGGCTCATTCTTTATAGACAATAGAAGTATCACGTCAGAGCTTGTGCTTATTAGAGAGCAAGGATTCTTTTGAGTTCTACCGTTTTATGTAATTGTTGTCAATTGTAAATGCAATTTGATTTAGAGTCCCCTGGGGTAACTCGGATCAAAAATTAGATATATTCAATTTGTTTTCGCTCATTCTCAGCCGTTTAACATCATCAATCGATTATTTTTGGATCATAATTAGTTTGAAG
>CAJNOP010000042.1:208981-247619 GCA_905250075.1 Rotaria sp. Silwood1
GCCAACAGGCATATTAGCTTATGTGATATCATGTATTTCTCAGTGTGTTCTCGTACAATCTATGATGCACAGTGTTCATGGATCGTGTTGCTCTTACGTTCATGATTTAGCCTTGTTCTCTTGCGGCCGTTATGCGCTTCTCACTGTGTAACGCCATTCAATTGTATACTATACTGTTTTTCAATGTCTGTTCTCTCATTGACCTCTTCGTATATAAACGTGTCCTTCGTATGTAAAAGATACGATTGCGCAATGTTCTGTCATATCATTCCTCTTTCCTTTCTCCTCTGGTATTGTATTCTCTTTTCCCTCTCTTCTCTCCCATCCCTCTTCTATATAAGCTCATGTTATGTATTAGATAGTTACACTTGGATGTAGGCACATTTGGGTGTAGTGCACATTTAGGTGTAGGGTACATTTTCGTGTAGTGCACTAGTCGAATAAACATCATGCCCACAATGAGATCAAAGACATTTAATGTGCCTCTCCATTTGTCATAACGATAGTGGAATGCACTAGTAGCTCATTAACACCAATGCCCAACCAGTGGTAGAGCTGCATCACCATTTTCATTACAACACCCACACCCATCCACACCCACACCCACACACCACACACCCACATCCACACTCACACACCCACATCCACACTCACACACCCACACCCACACCCCACACCCACACCCACACCCAAAACCAATTTTCTAAAGGTTTTCTCATGTTCCGGAACGACATTTTTTGTTTTGTCTCAATCTGAATGTTTCTAAGAAATATTTCTACCTTTTGAAATTGGTTTTTCGATTTCTCATTCATGAGCAAGAACATTTTTCGTTCCTGTATTGCTACACAATCAATTCTCTAAGTTGAGTAAACTCTATTGTTTGTAAACTCTAAGCATGTTTAGAATAAACTGTTCATTTAGAGTTATTAGACGAAAGAGTTTTCTATAAAACATCTAACTTAGTTTTAAAAAATTTGTTTGAATTAGTTTTATTTTTAAATAGAAATGCATGCAATGAAAACATGTGTCCTGTTTTGCTTAAAGTCGCTGAAGATAGGTTTTCAGCAATCACTTCTCTTGACAAAGGCCTACAAAACTGATTTTTCCAGAATATTTCGAGAAACTTAATATGCATATGACATGTGAAAACTAGCTCTAGAAAAGATCATTATCCAAAGATATATACATTTTAATTTTGTGAAGTCGCGTTACTATCGAATGATTTTCTTCATACCTGTCTATGTGCTGTAAATTATTGCTAAGCACTGCATACTACTGAAAATGTATGTATCATAGAGTATATAGCAGCTCGGCACAGTATTCAAAACCAGTCATGAATATCCAATAAGAATCAATGACTGTCACATGAAATATTATTGTCGTGTAGTTTAGAAATTCTACTCTCCATTATAATTGACAGATCTTATTAGACGTTCTCATGAACATATAACATATGACTATGAAACCATGGTTGGTCATTTTAATAAGTGATGTTCATTTCATGATTTCAATAAACGAATTGGTACTTCAAGTGATGAAACAGCGATAATGAAAGATGTTTATAAAAAAAAAATGATCTAAATTTCTTCATTTATTTTCAATTGATCTATTCTACAATGATATTTGACACTATCTTAAACATTAAAAAAAGAAGAACAAATCAAAAGAAATTCTGTTTGTCAAAAAAAAATAAAATATGTACTTCACTCTGAAAGTATACTTCGTCTAATTGAAACTTTGTATGGTTTATCTATAAATGGAGGACAAATTCTTGATCAAATCGATGCATTAAAAAGAAGTGAACTTAATATGTTATCGAAACGAGAAGTCTTTTTTTGAACTGCGAGTTAAAAGCTGATTCATCACCACTTAAGCGTCAATTCAAAAACTTCATTTCGAAGAAATTTTCGAAAATTTTCAACTTTTCCTAGCCAAAATCATATCTTTTTATTAAAAAACAGATTGTAATATGAGAAAATTATATTTAGTATCATCCACTTAAAAAAAATTCTATGTGCACTATCTTCTCATAAAAAATTTACTTGCATCCTTTCACTTTTTTCTCTTCGAAACAATCTTGTTCTACAATGAAATTTTACATTAGAAAAACTCAATTTAACTTGTATAACAATTTTATTCTCCTTTGTCTTTTTCCTAAATTAAATATTCACATACTTTTCTTTTTTCATCATTGTTAAAAGCCCCCTGACGCATTTATAATCACCTAATTTTACACAAAAGAATACTTGATGTAATTGTCTAGCGAGAGTTGTCATACATTTCATCATATTTAAAATGCGAAGATTCTCTCAAATATTCATCTACTTATCAGTTATAATGGTTTTACAGATATAGTATCATACTGACAAAAACATCATCATTCTTTGAATCTCCCAGAATAAATTTATCTTATTTCATTTTATAGATTTTAATTTTATACAATTCGAGCTGCTCTTCAATTATTTTTATAATAAATCTCCCTAATCTTTGCATTGTTTATACTTGAAAATGGTCACTTTTCGCAGGCTTAAACAGCTTTCTTTTTCAATTCTATGTCATTTGAATATGTTTCACCTAATGACACAGAATGAGTATCAATGCAAAACGTTCTCAAAAATTGCACACTGCCCGAGCTCTATATGTTTCACACTTAACTTCTTCAACTACAACAGGAATTCAATGTCAAAGTGTAAAGATGACCTGTTAGAAAAAGCTATTTTACTATTCCAAGTTAATGATATAATGACAATCTTTGAACAACAGTGAATATTGCCAAGAAAAGTAGCACTATTTGTTGTCGGCATCGAGAATAAGCCAGAAGTGAATATGGAAAAATTTTTATTTTTCTAATTCGCATAATAGATTCATAGATTTTTCTAGGGTTCTATGCACAGAAATCAAAATATGAAAAAGAAATAATAAAAATTACAGACTTTGTTAATACAAGTTTTCTCAAAAAAGATTCGTTTAAGATTTGAAAGATGAAAAAATTTGTTTCTTTTGAGGATGTGGTTGATGTGGCTGTGAATATAGGTGAATGTGTCAGTGAAGAGAAGATCTATATTCAATCTCAAAATTAATTTGTATGATACATCGCAATAAATTGTTGATTTTCACCACATAAGAAGTAACAATCCTCTTTGATACTTTCAATGATTTGCAACAAGTATTTGCTTCATACATAAATTTTCAAGAGAAAATGTATTGTTTCTTTGAAATTTTTTAATTCAATTCGATTCAATATGAAGTCAGTATCATGGATTCTTATTTTAACAAAGTCAGGACACTTGATTGTCACATTAGGACATGTATGAGAAAAAATTAGTTTTTCAATTCGTTTATTGATATTCAAATAAGAGAAATCCAAAATGAAAGTTACAACAGCGCACACTTTTAAATTGAATCAGTTCAATTTCTAGCTAGATATTATACATTAATTTTCCGATAACATTGCAGTATCTTCTCTTTTAAGTAAGCTCTTAGAGTATGATTAATCAAGAATAGATCGATTATGATACCCAGTGTACATATTGGAACGCTTAGCGTGAAAATCTTGTACACTAATACATCAACATGAAAATCTAAGTCGATAGCTAAGAGCAAATGAATAGGACACAGTCCAACAAGAAATACACTCAATATGAAGATCATGTGTCGTAGAAGATAAGTGTTACGACGGCTAATATATAGTTGGTTGATATTAAAACCATTATTTGGACGAGTAGAATAGTGGGGTTGCACGCGATGTGACGACCAGTGAATACATTTCAGAATGATCATGCTTATGATGAGACAGAGAAGCATTGGAACCACCAGGACCATCACAAGTTCGTAAATGAGTAACCAGAGAGATACTGCACAAAACTACAAATATACATGAAATTAATATTGTTTTAAACCAATATCACGCACTTGATATTTGTCAAATGGCTGGATTTCAAAGAAGACAACTGAGAAATATTGAGGTTTTTTTACTATTTTTTAGAAAATAAATCGATATGCGATTCGGTTATGACATTTACATTAAAACATTGTTGAGCTCAACATAATTTCATTGTACCAAAAAAGAAAGGTACAGTTATGCACAAGTATGTCTTTTCTATCGAAAAACAGCTGAAAGTACTCCATAATATGCTTTTTGAAACCATTGAAATTCTATTCGTAACGACTGTAAGATGAAAACAAAAACTATTTCAATGGATACATTTGGTCAAAGTACTCATATAAACATATATATATATTCTTACCGATAGACTTTGCGCACTTGGTATTGAAACAAAGAAACCGATCATCCATTGAATTGCAACAGTGATTGCTATCCATCGAGTTGTCTTCAAGAAGGGTTTCATTGGAAACACTATCAAGCAAAATCGATTGATAGTAACAAGAACGATAGCGTATGCCGCTTGGCATTTATTCATCATTTTCATGTATAAAAGTAAAGCACATGTCTTTTGAAAGAATAATAGTTCATGAGCAGAGATGAACATCGTGAAATAAACGAAAAAATATATACTAGTGAATATCATGGCAATTGCGATGTTTAATGTAAAAAGATTGGTACGTTTTCGAAAACGAGAAATAAGTATTATTGGAATACAATAAACAACAGCACCAATAATGGTAAGCATGTGAAGACAAACACCAATAATACCCAAAATGAACGAAACATCTACCATTGTCAATGAATGCGACAAATTTTCCACATAAAATGAGTAAGAAAATGAATTATTGAAATTCTTTTGAGGATCGACTCACAGAATAGATAAGACGATGAAACAGACAAACAAAAGATGCGTCCGTTTTCTTTTCTCTAGAATGACAAAAGAATAGTTTGTTTGAATTCAAATGAATGGAAATAGGTATAATTGCATATCTTTTGGGAGATGTCTAGTAACTGAGAAAAAAATTCTCAAATTGTTGGAGAACTCAACTGAAACTTTGATAGTCTTCTAAGCAATCGGTCTTCGATTGTCTCATAGTTTTATGATTCTTCAAACAAAAAAAAGCGTCTTATTAACAATATTTCTCACACTCACATCTACATTCGTGTGAAAGAATAAGTGTGTGTAAGAATACAATTTGTCTCTCTTGTATTTATATTCTCTCTAGGTCTCGTTGATTATTTGCTATTCTCGTTATTAGTCTCATTTTTTTTCTTTCTCGTTATGAATTATAGATTAGTCTCTCGTTCCGTGTGTCTAACCGGCGAGTGCGAAAGCCGAAGTAAAAGAAATAGTATGGTAGAGTTGTATCAATACATATTGAACTAGTATTAATATCTTTTCATTAGAGTTCAGTGCTTTAGGTAATGCAACAGGCCTTGATCAGTTTCAGTTACACTGAGAATGAATTTGAGAAGTCGACAACACGGTTTTCCGAAGAATTATCATGATTCTACTGACAAATTTCTGTAGATTAAGGAATTCTTATATCTCAGTTCTTTGGACAACGCTGACTAATGAACGACTGCATTTCTAAGAAGGCTTGAGTATTTAAAACGAAGCCTTTCTTTCTTTCTTTTGTTTTTTAATTTCGTATGTTCAAAAGTCATTACAAACACATTTCCTGCCGCATACATGTAAACGTCATCTACTTTTGACATATTACTTGATATGATTGACTTATGCACATTTGTGTTTATTCTTCTCGTTGTACCTATCTTAAAACCTGTGCAGTTCTTATTAAGAGTACATTGTGTTTCTTTCATATCTATAGTTAAGTCAGTAGTCATGTTGAAAAGTGAATCATGTCTTTTTTTGAATTCTTCTTGCTTTTGTTAATTTCGTTGAATATCATACAAAAAAGGTATGTTCTTTTTTTACGCGTCAAGGGTGTGGGTGTGGTTGGATGTGGGTGTGAGAGTTCAATTTATTTCATGTCACACCCACACCCAGTCCACATATAATTAATGTATAGAAGAGAAAATAGTTTGTACGTTAAATGCCATGCCATAGATTCATCGCCTGAGTAACCAAGGACACACCTTGAAGAGAAGTATATAATACGTTTCGCATTTGATGCTGTTGCTGCTGCATAAAGAAACGCAGAGTAAACAATAACTGTCGCAAAAAATATTAATTGAATTGTTGCATGCATTGAATTTTCTTATAGTATTTCGCCGAATATGAAATTCTTAACTTTTCTCTATCTCGGCTCTTTGCTTATACAATGTGATTAAAATACACTGTTGCTATGTAAAAGCAGTGCGATCGCTGCTTGTACTTTAAGCACCTAATGTAAACATACTTTTTTTTCACCTGGTATGTGATCAAGAAGGAACTTATTACATTGCTTTGCTATTTCAACACTTGTTTGCTTACTGGAAATTCATTTCATATAATATTACTACAGTGTGGTAGTCAAAGATACAGTAAGGAGTGACGAAAGGAGACAATTTACAAGCATTAGCAGCAAGAACTTGTTGAAATAAATAAATATATGTATGAGTTGCATCATTTCTTGACTGCTTTTCCTAGCTTCGTCTGGAAGACGAGAAGGACATCTTTTAATAAGACTACACCGAACCCCTTTAGGAAGATCTATCTAAATTCCTTGAATTCTGCACTTTTGAGGATTTCGAAATTCAAAACTCAATTAGAAAAAAAAATTAGTTGTCCAGTAAGAACACGGAGTAGCCAAGATAGTCAACAAACTCAAGTAGACACCGAGACTCTATGAATTCAAGATATCTAAAGAACCCGAGGAAATCTGAGATTATAGAAACTGAAGAAACTTTGAAAAATTACTCCACTCTACGGACTTGAAGACTTCAAAAGCTCAGGAAATTTTAGAAATTTAAAGAACACTAGGAAGTCAAGGAAACCAAGGATTGCAAGGAAGTTTCGGGTATGGGTGTAAATCTTTTCCTCACTAACATCCAAATCCTAGCCGAAGCCATGCCTATTGATACAGGCATATTCGTTGTGTCATCGGACTCAATCTATTTCGCTCAGACATTTTTGTAACACAGTATCACTCATGGGTTTCGAAGTAGAGTACGGAGCTTTTCGTCTTTTCTATGTACACAATGCTGATCAAAAGCAATTTTGCTTCCCTATAGAGCTACAAACCCAGTCACTGTCTCCAAGCAACCTCAATCTTCAGATTTGCATAACACGTTCAACCTACTAAACAATGAACATGTTTTGCATCAACGCATGGGAACAATGTATTGTGGTAAATGTTGTGAAACTAATTACATCACAGTTACCAACAATCGTGCATTGTTTCGCCAACAAAGATACGGCATATATGCTTATCTTTGCAGTTGCTGCTGCGAACCGATGTACTCCGATATGTCTGTCCAATTGAAAGACATTACAGCATTGGGATGATGCAGGAACAACTCTTTATATGGATCCTATCGGATGTCTGTCTGCATTATTTGGAGACTTTTGTCCTGGTTGTTGCCCCCAGAAATTCATCAATGTACACGGCCTGTTCAGTATTCAAACAACCTTTTTAACTGCAACTGATAAAGTTGATGTCCAAATGAAAATTTCCGCGACAATCGCTATCGTGGCTCACCGACAATAAACTTGACGACTGTTTTGTCCATAGTTTCCACCTACGCTTTTCCATAACAATTTTTCAAAAAACATTTACTTAATAAATCAGAGAGATTCGCCTTAGACAAAATTACTCATTTAAATAGAGTGTTAATGTGATTGTGGTAGCATGTGTCTAACAGCAATTATCGCGATTTCGTTTCAGTTAAGAGACTCATCAGATGACTTTGACAGTATGTTTGCCAAGTGAGTGTTAGCAGCTAAGGTAGGTTTAGTTGGTAGTTTTCGTTCTTTTATTAGAAAAAAAAAGATGTTTCACATGCATTTAATAGTCTCATGAATTTAATTTGTCTTTATTGTTAGATATGGATACGTTTCATTAGCATATCGGATTTGTGATGTTTTTATGTTTGCAGTTGTCGTTTGTAGATAGAGCCATATCAGGACGTATGCGTACAATTGTCCATTGCCAAAAATACAATGGACTCGGTTGTTTGCTGAATAACTTGACAATGCCATTGTGTCCTGCGGGAACGACTTTTTTCCCTAATTTTCCCATTCCCATTCCCATGGGAATGGGAATGGGAATTCCCATTTACACTTAGGGAATGGGAAGATGGGAATGGGAATTCTCATTTAGACTTAGGGAATGGGAACATGGGAATGGGAACAGAATTAAAAATTGACGTTCCCAAAATTCTTTTTATCTTATTTCAATACATATAAAAATATTTCTATCTGATAACTGTTTATTTTCAATAACTTTTCTTATTCATATACAATTAACAAAAAAATAACAAATGTGTATCAACAAAAAATAGACTATTGATTTATTCTTAATCACATCGTAGTTTGATCATCACAAATATTATTTTCTTTTTCATCATCGACTTCGAAAATGACATTACCAAGATCATCTTGCGATACATCATTATTTTCTCTTCCTTCCCTCAAATAGAAAATAAAAAAAAAACTATAAATAAATATTAAGGTTATTTACAACAAAAAAACAAACGATTTATCAATAAATAATCTCAATATTTATCTATAATTTTTTTAATTTTCTATTTGGGTGAGGGGAGGGGAACACTTTACTATAAGAGGAACATTCTCTCTATATGATGAACACTATGTTGGACTATACATTTTCTAATTACACAGTGGAACACTTTTTTAAGGAAAAAGCACACCAGCTTGAATGTATAGTGCATATACGCAGGAACACCTGCTTAACCAATGTCAACAAGCACAACAAAACAGAAAAAGAAAATAAGTGAAGCATTATGTAACAGCGTCGCGATGCGCAAAACGTGATGTTGCGAGAAACTGGTATACATATATGCCAATGACACTTTCGCATAGATGAACAGAGCCTTAGAAAATCTTATGGGAACTATGGCAATGGGAACGTGGGAATGGGAACAAAAAATTTTTTCTAGGGAATGGGAAAAAGGGAATGGGAACAAAAATTTTTTTTAGGAAATGGGAAAAAGGGAACGGGAACCAAAATTATTTTTTAGGGAATGGGAATAGGGAATGGGAATCAGAAAAAGTCGTTCCCGCAGGATACTACAATGCCAACAATTATCGAGGTTGAGTTTTCTTTGTTAGAAAGAAAAGAAGTGGGGATACGCGTCTACCTAAGAGGTAAAATACTTGAATATTTTTCTAAGTACCAGGAATTTTCTGTAAAATCACTGTCAGAATTGATTGATTAATGCCTGCGCCAGAATTAAAGAGGGGATGCTGTAAGTGGAATAACCCGATAGCACTAAGAGCTAGCGACATGCAGTTTTCACCGATTGAAATGAGAGAGGCCGGGATATATTTTCTCCCGATAATGTATAACACAAAATCATTTTATTACTGATCATCTTCGAAAAACATGCAAAATAAAGCATGAAAATGACTTGCCATCTAGATGAAATTTTGATTTTGACCTCTGATTTCAATAGAGGAACTTCAGATCTATAGTTCAAGATACAATATGCTTTCTTACATTTCCTTATATTTTGGGTGTGGATGTGGGGTGTGCATGGGTGTACGTGCTAGTGTTCTCTTCATTCACACCCACTCACACCGGCAAGCTTTATTTAAAGGCGGAAAATCGTTCGAGAAAGTATGGTTATGAAGTATAGTCGATCATTGAATAATGGTACAATCAGCACCGTTGACAGGCAAATATTTGAGACGTGGGAAGAGTTCTGGTTGAATCCTGTGTACCAGTTTTCTACCAGGGTTGCATAGAATTAATCACTCAAGAGGAGGAAACCGAGTCATATCGATGCGTTTACAGTCACATATCGAAAGATCAATAGTTCTAGAGATGCAGAAGTAGGCACGCTTTAGGTCTAGTAAGTGATCCTTGTTGACTTCACATTTGACATCGATTTTATGCAGAATTGATGTGAAACAACGATTCGGTATATAAAAACTAGCGTATAGATCAAGCGACGACAAATACGAGAAAATATTTCATAATTTTTCTTTGAGTAATAAATCTGTAGTTGATGTAGTTGAAACATTATTGCTCATGTTGTTTTCGTATTTACAAAATAAACTAAGAATACATCGGTACAATCGAATCGACAGTCAATGCAAAAACATGACCAACTACGTTCACAATTATCATGTTCCACTTTTTTTACATTGCTCATGGATAATGACGTACTACTACTGAGTTACTTGAAGTTGATGTTTCTTTTCTTTTCTTTTCTTTTCTTTTCTTTTCTTTTCATTCTTTTATATCGTCGGAAGTGAGTTACAGATGACATGTTTCAAAAGTCAAAATTTCAAAGTGCCCATAATGATACATGTATATGTAAAATCAATGAGCTTTCGTGGCTTCACTCAAAAGTTTATTGCTTAAAAAATAAAACACAAAATCACTTGTTTTTCCTTATTGTATGCTAAAAAATATATCATAAAAAAGTTTTTTTTTCTAATTGTCAATAGTTAACGATGTTCTAGTAGTATAGTACACTAGAAATGTTGAGAACTATGTAGTTCTTCGTGAGCAGCTTCAAACCTCTGACATAAAAAAGCGATGAGCAAAAATTCGCCGCTGTTTTAACTATTCGCATTATCCCACGTGAGAATCAGTTTAGTTTAATTCTATTTACTTCATTTTAGTCTTGATCAATATACGAAGCACTGAGTGTCTTTTGATAGAAAAAAGAATGAAAGTGCAGCAAACTAAATAAACTGATAACAATCACACACTATAAATTCGCGTAGTTCGTATGTCCAACCACGGATATGCACAGAATCTCCACATTCTTCATTATATTTCCACATTATTGCTGAATTTAGTTCATTACCAACACCTTTCTTGACAGCGATAAGTGTATCATTTACGCAATATCGAGAACGGGCATAATACCACTGTTTTTGAAATACATCATCTTGGTCAGTATCAGTTCAATATTGTGCAGTTGGACCACCCTTCACATGTTTGGCACTATGTGATTGGCAACATCGAGCGATATTCTCATTAAAGATTACACCTGCTTCTCATTCAGCAGTGTTGGTAAGTGCCCAGAATATCATTTGCTTGAGTTGACATTTATATCAGTAATGGTAATATCAACTAATAACGTTATAAGAAAACTGTAACAAGAAATCATTTTCTTTTTTGGGTGCCTGTCTTGTGCTTTTTAAGTATGGAAACACTGAGTATGATAATGCTGTTGACGGCACACCTTATTATATACAAACAGAAAGTTGGAAGTGTTTCAATGTTTTATGTCGCAGCAAGAATAACGCAAGATGGAAAAAGCTGATTGTCCAATTGCGTAGATTGTGATTGATTGCCATTGATTGCTTCAGTTTTTTGCAGCCATATCGTAGACTCAAGTTCTTCCTGATAATATTGAAGCCCTTCATCCTCAAAAAAGGTCCGTAATCATATTTTTGCTTCAAAACCGGTCGTGTTTAAGATCTCCTCCTTCTCAGAAAAAGTCAGTTTTCGTCAGAAAACCAAAGTGTGTATGTGGGTATTACTCTTGACTTGACGTACATCCACCCTACCCACACACGCATATCCACATCCATACCTCATGTTGACTACAGTGCTTCAAAATCTGGTTCTCACTAGATTTCCGTGAATTTCAAATTTGTGAATAGTCGGCCAGTTTCAATAGTTAATTTTATTTTATTATAAAATAAATATATATTCTTTATTTTAAATACAAATTATATTTAAGTATAAGACATAATCACACTTAGAAGCGAATAAAACTATTCTATAAAGTCGTTGATGAAATGCGGTGACGGCAAACAGGACAGATACGTGTAATTGACAGCCAATGAGCTACACAACTCTGATGAAAGAAATGGCCACACGGCAATCTTTTCACATTTTCATTGGCCTTATAATTCGTTTTACAAATGACACTAGAAGAATATTAATAAAAACAGAAACTTTAGGATCTTTCTTGTAATTTTTGTTTTCACTAACCATTCAGTTTGATTGAATTCATTGGATGCTTCTCCAAAAACTACCATTGGTAAGGCCTCAATAGTATTTGGTGATGATGGAGTATTTTGATTGTTTGCACCATAAATATCCATTAACCTTTCCTGAAAATAGAGAGAGAGAGAGTAAAAATCAAATGTTGAACTTTTCAAACGAGACATACTCCAAGCATTTCGAGGAGCGGCACAATAATCGATGCGGGAAAACAGTATAGAAGACAAGCTCCCAATGCAACACTCAGACAACAAACAAGAAATGTAAGAGGCCAGATAGCAAGTGGTGGAAAGACAAGAATTAAATGCCATATCCAAAGGACTTTGTAAAAATCAGGAACTACTGCGGCGCATGATCCACCTGAGCGAGGCCGAAATAGAAGAACAGCTCCAACTGAATAATAGTACACAATAACGACGGTTGTAGAATAAGATATGGCATAATGAATAGCTGATACATAGATGAAAAATCTTCGAAAATTCATTAGACGATAATAAAGTTGATTGAGAATGGCTGCAAGACTATTATTAACTACAGTGCAAACAGCTAAAATAAGTCCAACGTAAGCAAATAATTTCAGTGGTGCGCGAAAATATAGATCTTCAATACGTGTATAAACACATTCTGAATTTTTTGTTTTAATCGTAAAACGTATCACAACACCGAAATAAATGCTATTGAAAATAATAGAGAAGATAAAAACAAGAGATACAATCATTAATGAACGTCGCCTCGGAAGTGAAGGTTTTGGTGGCCAAATAAAAATTAAAACCCACATACTAAAACATACAATGCCAAGATAGAAACGAATAAGTTCACAATTGCTGTTTGCCGATATTTTCGATGTAAATACATAGGCCGTAGCGACACATACAGAGATAAATTTAAGAAATCGAAAAAAACTACGTAGGGCTGATCCTTGACGATATCGACCTGTATTTGCTGCATCGGACAAAGTCATATGACATAAAGACAAGTTTCGTAGAAAAAAATAGAAGAGTAATAGCAAGTTCAAGAGTACCAAAAACGAGTATGCAAATTGATATTATTACGAGAGTCTTCGAAATTCTACACGTTTTTGTACCGTAGAAAAGACCAAGAGAGAGAAGAACAATATCAATTACATTGTAGCATAAACGAAGTAGGCTACCAGAAAATACACGATCAAGATGCGTTAATGAATCAACCCATGTCGAAGACTCCGTATTGTCATTACTCATAGAAGCGGGTGTTCTACTTGCTGCATTGATTGAATCACTTTGTATATATGAAGTCGTTAAACGATTAAAAAAATGCCTGGTTACATTATTCGGTCGACGAGTTACATTCGGTGTCGTAGTCATGATCGATGAGCAAGTGAAATCTTCGAAAAAAAAAAGAAAATTATGATAAACTTAACTTTCCATTATGAAAAACAATTTTGTTATATAAAAGTGAATATTTTATAAATGAAAACAGACAAATGGAGCACTGAAGGACACAAAAAAAAAGAAGTCTAAATCAGAACTGCTCTTAGCTGCATTCAACAGCGTTCGCTTTTTTGGTCAAACATGCGCATTTAAGAGAGAAAGATTTGATTAATATTAAAATAAAAAGAGAAAGCAAAGAAAATGCATCCAACAAACAACTAGCTAAATGATTCATACACTTTAAATGTTCGTATGTTTTTAAACTTTTTTCTCACATCACATATGTAAATACACCGACGAGTTATATGAATCATTGACATCAACTTTTATAATTGCATCGATGCTAGTTATTCTCCAAATGTCTCACGGCGAAAAAGTCGAATCAGATCAATCCATCAAATATTAAAATATTACAGGATTATGCCTCTAATCTAGTATGATCTTTTAATATAGATATAAATAGCCGCCTCTAACATCGTATACTAAAGCCTATTAAGAGTTTTTGTAGATTTTAACGTACCTAAAGATGTCACTACCAAAGTCTTGGAAATCTTATGTGTTGTTAAGCTCTTTCAAGAAGCTGCTTCATAGAATTTAGTGTAAGACTTGAGAGATGATTATCTTTTTTGAGCTGAAAAATGGAAAAAAATATTCTTCCTGTAGTACGAACTTGATTTTTTCCTCTGCTGCAGTAAAACACAGGAGGAAAAAAAGAAAGTTACTACGATTGAAACATATGTTTCAAACGAAGGAGCAAGCAGATAATAGTCACTTGCTTCTTTTTCTAGCACAGTAATTTACATGCCAAGAATGTTTCTAAGAAGAAGAAGATCTAAATCGTCACGATACAGTTTGTCATATCTGAATTATAGCGATTAGAAGTTTCGATCATGTCGTTTTCGATTCTCAATTATTTTCTTGCCTAACTACACATAAAAAAACTGAATGCAGATGTTATTTTGTTTCTCTGCTGCTTTCAATATTTCATGATACACTTCTTATTTGCTTTTGGTCCATACTCATGTCAGCAGAAAAAATATAGTTCTCAAATCGAAACATGATACTTGGCTCGCATTGACTTTGCTCAAGGATTAAATTGCCAATATTTGTCAGCATCACAACGATATCACTTGTTTTGTATGATGATTTTGAGTATGGATGTGGATTAATTAAGATAAAGAGCACATCTACACGCATCCCAATTCCAACTCATAATATATCTCGGTTCAGATGTATGCCACCTAATCAAATACCGAGAATCATTGGTGCGTTCTTCTTGTGTCGGAGAAGTAGTGAGATGTTGACTAATGTTAATTACATTGTATTGACCAAAACGCCTCTCGTCAGAGTTTTGTTACTGGTGCGTTATCGGTGTACAGCCTGAGCGTTAACTGGTGTAAACCATTTGCTAGTACACATGAATATAGCTACAACACCTATCCATTCAGAATATTGCCAGATAAAATAGATTGTGGTCGAGTCAGATATTCAATTATAAGATTCATGTAACATGGGTGTGGGTGTCCTTCCTTCCGACACTCACACTTATCCACACCCTCAACGTTTGAATGTTCACTTAATGTCAGTTCAATCAACTAGATGACAAAACAATGGGCGTTATACAACAACCTGAGCGGATCTCTTATGAGTGTATCAATACATAGGATATTCACAGTAGAACTTATTATTTTGAAATACTCTAGTAGCAAGATTTTCCCAAAGAACTTTAAGATTCTATGAGATCACCGTAAAGACTTAGTCTAACATTTCTTCATTGGATATCATGTTCATATGCTTTAGCTTTTCTTGATATTTTATAGAACAAATAAATACAATAGCTACTGAATTGTAGATGAACTCTTATTTCTTTTCCAGGACGAATAGAGCATTTCAAAATTCCTTTCGTGCTGACACCGTTAAACACGATGAAAACTGTAGTCTTCCAAATTCTGTTGAAAATGATTGTAATCAATTACATAATGACAGTTCTGATAACATCCGCTAAAAATTATTATCTTATCATGTTATTAAAACTAACATGGAAGATTTTTTTAAAGTATATTTTTCTTTTTAAAAATTAACTGTTTCTTTTTATATTCATTTGAATTGCTCGTAGAGGATTCCTTTTATTGATGAAATAAAACCTAAAGAATTAAAAGAATGTCATTGGAAAGATATGATTGAAATTCTTGACTTAGCAAACAACATGAAATAGTATGTCTAGTTTAATATTAAGAGTTATCTGCGATCAAACAGATAACTTTAAAAAAAATGAAGATATATTCAAATTACTCTTAAAGATAAATATTCCACAAGTGCAAAAATCATATGAAAAAGTGATTTTTTAAAACTACCTCTACGAAAATCTTTATAAAGAAATGGTTCGTTTTGTATAGTTTAGTGATGAGTATATTTGAAGTTGTAAACTCTTTCATGGATCAAATACTGGATTGTCAACTATCATCATGCGCATGCGTGATGGTTGGCTAGACATGTAGTAAATTGTCTGATCAGCTACGACAGATGGCTGAGTATCAGTTGCTATTGGATTACCGGTATTTGGATTCGCACTGAGCCATGGATAGAAACTACTGGTAACAGCGAGTCTAATACGATGCTGTGGAAGAAAAGTATGTCCAATTTCGTTCAGATCGATGCTAACGAAGTAAGTTGTTCCTTGTGTCATGAGAACCTCACGATCGAAACCATCACGATAACGTAATCGAAGTTGACTAGAAAAGCCTGAACCGAGTTTGATTGAACTTCCATCTGGCATGACATCCATCAATTGAATTACCAAATCACTGTCTCGTGCCGAACTAGAAAATGCAAGCTCTATGATGATGTTACCAATCACGGTTAACGAACTATTCAGTATTTCACTGGTGTAAACGAGAACGTCGTTTCGATCTAACAGACAATTGATGTCAACCGGTAGTTCATATGGCTTCTTGTTCATATCAATGACTAGTGGATCCATTGGATTATAGCGATAATGATCAACCACAGTAGTTTCTGGTGACTCCCACTGTAGGCGTCCGTCGCCTGTAATGCTGTTAGCATGACCTTCACTCATCAAAAATAGAGATTTTTCGTAAGCATTCTCCGGAGGAAAGACATTCAGTGTCATCCATTCATTGCTACCTGTTACAAAGATTCTAATTGGTTGCCAGTTGGGTCGTGGTTTGTCTTTAAGACACCAATCATAGAACTGTCGTGTCATGTCTCTAGCTGGTAAAAGTCCATTTTCGGGAACTGGAATATCACCTACATTTGGCACTGGTTCATCAGTTAAATAGTCATAACCACCGTCGGGTGCGGTACTATGTGAATAGGGTCCAACAATTAAGAAATGGTCTTCTTTCAATGAAGAAAAGCGACGAATGTTTTGATAATGTTCGATCGTACCAGTCAATGTGCTATCGAACCAACCAGTAAAGGCAAGTGTCGGTATGTTGATCCTTGCAAAATCGTTCGGAATGAAGCTGATCTTGTCCCAGAAATCATCAAGAGTTGGATGATCGAGAAAGGTCCGATAGAGAGGTAATTCACGTCCAACAGCATAAACATCTAAAGTGCGAAGAGGCCGATGATTGAGCCATGTCATCGGATTGGAATGAGCCTCAACTGCTGGTGGTTTCATGATATTTAAGCTCGATCCTATCCAACTGAGTGACCAACTAAGTGTAAATGCACCATGATCATAAGGTACTTCATGCATAGGCCTTGCAGGTGTCGCGCTCGGAGTGATGCACAACAGGTGTGGTGGACGTTCACGTGCGGTATACCATTGATTCTCACCAGAATAAGAGGCACCACGCATACCAACACGACCGTTTGACCACGGTTGACGTGCGATCCACTCGATCAGATCATAGCCATCTTTACCCTCATGAGACAAAAAGATATACTCGCCACCGGAATCACCTGTGCCACGAGCATCAGCAATAATAAAAGCATAGCCATGCTTTATCCAATAACTGGCTTCAGAACGAAAGTTGGGTCGTTGAAGAATTCGACCATATGGTGTAATTTCAACAATAGCTGGATATCGACCTGTTGGTGAGGCCAGAAAGTAGTCAACAGTGAGATCGATACGATCACGCATCGGAACACGTGCTGTCACAAAGTCTGGCTCTAAACTTCCATTACCTGTTGTTTTCGCTAAACGAGAGAACATTTTACAATGAAATAAACATGAAAGAACATACATATCAAGATTGTCTTTAAACCTTTACTATCTCTAAATGATTCTTGACCTGCCAGTACAAAGACTACGTTGAACAGCTGTACACAAAGAAGAAAAGCAAGTGTAGCATTACTCATCTAGAAGAAAAAACAGACGATTCCACAAATTTTTGATGAACTTGAGATTTTCGAAATCCAATAGATAATAACGAAGTTGTGGGTATGTATTCAACTGTAATTCGTTAGTAATCTTAATATCAGATCATTTTAGACATTTGCAGATATTCAAATGTTTGACAAAGATAAAACACAACAACAAGTCTATACAGATAATAGAAGAACACATCCTTCGTAATCTAAAAGAGCACAAGCAAGACAAACGAATCTCATAGAGTATTTCGTATTCTAATATGTACTAAGAGCCACTTTCCGGTAAAGGTCGCTTGTATTGACAATAGCATTACCTTCAAAAGAACATTTACCTAGTAAACGAATACATAGAGCACATCTTTCGATAGGTTGATAAAAGGTCTCCTAAGTTTCCATTCGATTCTCGTATCGATGAGTATATGTAATGTAACTTCTCAAGATGAGAGTGCTGCGCCACATGAGATTTTTCAATTAAGAACTTTCGAAATAAGATATTTAGCAACCATTCATGCATGAGCATGTGAATGAAAATGCTTCTATAAAATTCAATATCCAAGTAGTCAGTTTCAGTTTCAATCACAACTTTTTCATCACCTCCTTTTGTCGAAGTAAATGATGGTAAAAACCTTTTCTAGGACACTGATCATCTTTGCGTCAAATAGTAATCGTAATTTGATACTAGAATAACGCATTGTAGTAAGTCGTCGAGTATTAAATTGATAAGCAAGAACATGCCACGATGTGAAAGTAAAAATATGATTAAAATAAAGTTGATCAAATATAAAAAATATTGAGTTCTCTGGCAAACATCACATCTTCCATCTTTCTGTGAATCAAATAGTTTTACAGCAGAAGATAAATGAAGAAAAGATCTACACTGGCTTCCACCCAATATGTCTGTCACGATCATGCAGGAAGGGATGGAAGATTGAAAATAGTAATGTTTGAGCGAAGAATGTTCTTTTATATGTACTTTCAAATGCTGACATGTTTATCTAACATTCAATTGATTACACTGAAAATAAATTTCTTCATAAACAACACTAAATTTCTGGTAATCCAAAATAAAATCTTTTATTATAAAGCCCAAGTCGGGATGTGGGTGTGAGTGTTCATATACACACACTTCACACTCATACTCGCATCCATACTCCATATTCACGCTCAAACCTAAATTCAAACCCTTCAAAATTCGAATATTGATGCATGTTCATGATATTTTTCTTTATTCACGAAAATTCAATTAGCTGCCGAAAACCAATAATTCGTAGTAAAGTAGTTAAACTGTCGAACCAGGAAGAAAGATGATGTTGAGGTTGAATAGGGTGCGTACCTGTCGATTTTTGAAATACAGTCCAACATCCGATATTTATGACATGGAAAAGATCTATCCATTGTTGATTATGGTTGGTCTTTATTCGATTGAGAAAAATGTAATTTTTTTTTACTATGTACTTTGTAGTTTTTAAATGAAGACGCGTGGTGGGTACTACAATATCTATTACAGAACTGAAACATAACTTCAACATAGTAAAAAAATCCATTGCGAGAAAAAAGGCATTTGATTTTCTTTGAAATCCTTCATATGTATTTTCAAGACTTTTTCCTTTTAGATGAGTTCTGTTGAATATTGTTTGAGTACAAAGAAGTAATTACTTGAGTTTAACTTATTTTTTGTATTTCATACTTGTTATACTGCAATCCGGAGGTATATATGTTGTTTTAAGACAGTCTGAATTCTTTTGTAAACATGAAGAAAGAAAGAAAGAGAATCAATCCAAATGTTTCTAAAATATGATGCCGTCACTGGAAAACACAACATTGCTTGAATATTTCATTTTGATTGCTCACTACTTTTGACTATGCTGATGAAACGCTAGCATCGTCATGAAAAGCGTTGAATGTATGTATTACCAACATGTTTCTTCCTTAGTGGCAGCTTTTTTTCTTTCTCCATAATTCATTACACATTATAATGTCAGCAGAAAGAGACATTTTACATATGATCATCAAAATGTTTGTTGAAGAAGTAATCAAATTTTGATTTTGAAAAATTTGAAGAACATCAACGTATTGAAATTATTTATTATCGAGAAAGTTTTTCATTTCTTAGAAGCATGTATTCGAATCTACTATCAAAAATAAAATTATATTATTCTCCATGGGTTGTGGATCGTCGGCAGTCACTCAGATTACTAATCTACAACATCTCAAAGCAAATGCAGTAACCAACCGAAAGAAATATCGCGTTCCTCATCGAAAAAAGATGTGACCCAACGAATAACAAGTGCAATATCTTAAAATAATAAATAAACTCGAATATCTTCTTCCACATCCTAGAATGACGCAGCAAAGAGAACAGCAAGTGCAACATTTCAGACTAGTAGACAGATCCGAACACCCTCTGTCACATCTCAGAATGGTACAGCAAAAAGAATCACTAGTGCTTCATCGAGAGCTAGCTCAACAGCTTTAAAAGCATCGATTGGAAGAAAAAAGTCCACCAATTTCTCAATACATTCGCAGTATGATGTGAACCAAAATTTGGTTATTATCTGGGTGGACCCTCGTATAGATGAACTTGAAAAAATCTATCAGAACTCAATCACTAAACTTAACCACATTGCCAATTCGATTTATACATTCACTGATTCTCATCAATGTATTAATTGTATTGATAACATCATTGAACAGACAGTAGTTCTTATTGTTTTGGATCTAGCCGGTGAACAACTTGTACCAATTATTGTCGGTAAATCACAACTTGATTGTATCTATATATTTCATCCACAAAAAACAGCTATGAGCAAACTGGGCGTGTTATGCCCTCGATCTTAGTTAGATGTATGTATAAGGTTTTTTCCCGTTAGCTATGGGAATTTTCCCATTCATTCTGTTTTTCTTTCTTTCGTTCGTTTTTATGAAATGTTTCATTGGGAATTTTCCAACAGTTGTTATCACTATATATAGTGTTGCATTGTTGTTTATAAAGGGATGTTTTTGAAAAAGGTAAATTTATAGAAATAAAATATAAGTGAAATCAACATATCACAGGACTAATAAATGGGCGCAAAGAGTGAAAGGAATTTTTCATGACATGGAACAGATCTTTCAAGCGATTAAGGCCGATAATGGTCAAATTGATAGTGTGCCTCCGATTAGGATCCTACCAAAACACGAGATGGAGATTCAAGACAGTGGATCCAGTGAACTAAACAAATCATTTATGTATACGCAATTACTTAAAGAAATTCTACTCGATATGAAACGTGATTATAAACGGAAGAATGCACTGGTTAAATTCTGTCGTATTAAATATGCTGATAATGAATGTCAACTGGGACTCATCGATGACTTTAAATTAGAGTGCAATGATCAAATAGTTGTTGAATGGTATACGAAAGAGTCTTTTCTATTTTCGATGATGAATCGTGCTCTAAGATCACAAGATATTGAAACTATTATGAAAATGGGATTTATTATTTGCGATTTTCATCAACAAATTTCAAAAAATGTATAAAGAACAAAGTAATCGACACAAAGAAATAACGGTATATCGTAGTCAAGGTATGTTATTAGATGAATTCGATAAGTTGAAAAACAGTGTTGCCGATCTTCTTTCATTAAACAATTTTTTATCAACCAGTCTTGATTTAAATTTTTCAATACAATTCGCTGTGTGTGCAGCTGAGAATCCAAAAAGTGAATGCAGTACTCTTTCAAATGACCATTGATCCCTACGAAATCATCAATTCCGTTTGCTTATTTAGAAGAAAATAGTTCTTACAACTATGAAAATGAAATTTTTTTCTCTATGCATACTGTTTTTCGTGTTGTTGATGTTCAACATATTCAAGATCAATATTGGCTCGTTAATCTAAGTCTAACAAGTGACAATGATCTAACACTCAAGATATTAATTGAATCATTTTAGAAAAGAGATTGGAAGCGGTGATCCTTTGGATTGATTAGGAAGTTTGATGCTGAAATTGGGTGAATTCCATCAAGCTGAAGATATCTTTGGTACACAACTCAATTTCGAAAATGAAAAAACTTGGTGCAGTCAAGCTCATCTCAATCATCAACTTGGATATGTGTATAGTCATAAGGGTGACTATACGACTGCTTTATCACATTACAAAAAAGCACTTGAAATGGAACAGAACTATGTTGCCGAAGATGATTCGTCATTGGCTACTACCTACAAAAATATTGCTGGGGTGCATCATTCAATGGGTAAATATTCATCAGCTCTATCTTTTTATAGAAAAGCTCTTCATGCCGATCATCCTTTGTTAGATACTACATACAATAACCTTGGATCAGTTCATAGTTCAATGGGTGATTATGTGGCTGCACTTGACTTCTACAAAACAACATTTACAATGCGAGAAAAGTCTCTCCTTCCCAATCATCCAGATTTTGGTACAATTAATAATAATATCGGAACAGCCTATAGTTCATTGGGCGACGATCGAACTGCACTTTCATATTATTAAAAGACTCAAAATTCAAGAAAAAATTCTTCCTTCTACACATGTGGATTTAGCTATTAGCTATGGCAACATTGGTACAATGCACAGTTCAATGGGAAATCATTTAAAAGGACTTGCATTTCATGAAAAATCCTTCAGAATTCAAGAAATATCTCTTCCACCTAATCATCCTGATATAGCTATGAATTACAACAATATTGGTTCGGTACATAATGCAATGGGAAATTATACAACTGCATTATCATTTTTTCAAAAGTCACTCGATATTCGAAAAAAATCTCTTAGCAAAGATCGTATCAGTTTCACTAATATATATGATAACCAGGGTTCTATTTATAATTCAATGGATGATAAATCGATTGCACAATCTTATTATCAGAAAGCTTTCGATATTCGTCAACATTCTCTTGGTGAAAATCATCCCGAGATGGCTAATAGTTATAATAATCTTGGTACAATTCATAGTTCAATCGGCGACAAATCGAAAGCACATGTTTGCTATGAAAAAGCACTTGAAATTCAACAGAAATCTCTTTCAAATAATCATCCGGATTTAGTTAACATCTACAATAACATTGGTTTGATTTATCATTCAATAAAAGATTATACAAAGCACTATCATTTTTACAAAAAGCTCTCAATCTCCGATTGAAATCACGTTCAGAAGATCATCTATCTATAGCTATAACTTATAACAATCTTGGTTTAATTC
This sequence comes from Rotaria sp. Silwood1, assembly GCA_905250075.1. Lineage (NCBI taxonomy): Eukaryota > Metazoa > Rotifera > Eurotatoria > Philodinida > Philodinidae > Rotaria > Rotaria sp. Silwood1. Next base: position 231,919 of record CAJNOP010000042.1, read on the forward strand.
ATAATTTGATGAAAGACTATTCAACAGTATTGTCATTCTATGAGAAAGCATTAGACATTCAACAACATTCCAAATCAACTAGAGAACAATCATTAACAACAACATATTCCAATATGGAACTCACGTATTATTAGATGAAAACTTATCCAACAGCTATTTCATTATTCGAGAAAGCATTAGCGATACAACAAAGATTGTTACCATCGGATCATCAGAATTTGACAAAAACTTATTACAACATTGGTCTAACATATTACGCGATAGATAATTATCAAAATGCAATTTCATATTATGAAAAAGCGTGTACAAGTCATGAAAAAGATCTTGTTGCGAATGGTTCATCACTGGCTAATGTCTATAGTAATCTGGGATCAATTTATCATTCAATGAAAAATTAGTCAGATGCTATTAGTTATTATCGAAAAGCAATAGCAATTGAAGAGAAAATACTTTCTTTGGATGATGCATCCTTGGAAACAATTTATAATAATATTGCAGTTGCTTATGATTGTGTAGATGATAAACAGAATTCTCTGTTATATCATCAAAAAGCACTTGCCATTCGAGAAAAAGCTCTCTCTCACAATGATCGAGCATTAGCTTCACCGTATAGACATATTGCATCTATACATCATTCGATGAACAAGTATTCAGATGCTTGGAACTTTTATTGAAATGTTTTAGCAATACTGGAACAAACACTTTCTCTTGATGATCTATCCTTGGAAACAACTTATAATAATATTGGTGTCGCTTATGGTTCTATGGATGACAAAACAAATGCTTTGCTATTTTATCAAAAAGCATTAGCCATTCAGGAAAAAATATTTAGTCCTAAAGACACATCATTAGTTCCAATATACAGTAGCATTGTATCAATTTATTCACCTATGGAAATGAAAACAGAAGCTGCTCAATTCTATGAGAAATCACTCCATATTCAAGAATCATTACTATCTCCTAATTATTCATCGATGTATGTGATTCATTTCAATACAGCAAGAACATATGGAGATCTTCAAAATTATGACGCAGCTTTTACACGTGCCGAGCGTTCTCTCTTTCACGCTCGTTTGGCTTTCGGTTCCGGCCATGAAAAAGTGCAAAATGTTGAAAGATACATTAATATTCCACGTTCAAAATAATAATTGATTGACACATGTTTCCTACGTGACTGAAAACGTGATTTATTAGTTTCTCATTAATGAAATAGTTTAATAAAATTTTCATAATTTGAGTGAATGTTTGTGAGTGAAGAAAGGACCAACCGACTCAAGCAGACAAAAATTTAGAAAAGCGCGTGTAAACGCTCAAAATGAAACCGCAATTGTGAGTCGTTAACACTAATGAGAAAACGCAAAAAATGCGTTCATTTGGTCAAAATTATCATATCCAGAGAGGGCTGGACCATATCTTCCTATCAAAGAGAAATTATTCCACTTCAAGCAGAAATGCTTCAACCACATAAAGTCAGAATGAAACGCTTTTTTTACAAACATACTACCTTCATTCGACCACATCACTACAAGAGAAAATGAACAATAACAAAGAGAACTACTCCATCCATGTCTCCATTCATAAGCAGAAGTTGAAAAGACTTGGAGAGAAATGGATCATTTTACTTTTTCATCTTAAAGGATATTTCTAGTAATAGATTATATGTATATATATATTTTTTTTTTGATTCTTTCTTTCCATTTCTCCTTGACATGTATGACTTTATGTGGGGTGAAGCATTTGTCCATAAAGTGGAACAATTCCCCCATCGACTGTTCCAATTGTCCACTGCTGGAAAAACGAGTTAGAGTGCTCGCTAGAACACCTAAAAAATATACATACAACAAAAACTGCTCGATTATTCACATTACACACTAATAGAAAATATGGTTCGAATCTACGGTTCGACACCTCCGTCACTTTTTTCTGCAAAATTTGCTAGTTGCTATTTTCTAGTTTGATAGAAATTAATAATACCTATTCTTCGAGTTCTTGAACATTAATTAATCTCTGAACACACTTCCAAACAGTAAGTGATCAAGAAATCATCTAGACAAAAAGATACATCGTCATGCAAAGTTTAAGCAAGTAAATTGAGGTATGTTTTATATTAGTACGTAATAAGACCTACTTGTTAGATGATTACTTTCTATATGAGTGAAATAATTTTCAATGTTTAAATAGATGTAGCTCGGGAACAAATTAATAAATATCGACAAGTATTTATTGTTATTTATTGCGGCACAAATTGAAAAACTTGATGATCCAATGACGAAATAATTTGATCCACCGAAACAAAATCCTCTACCACCATCAGGACCTTTTGGTGGTTGTATTAACCGAAATGAACTTCCAGCTAAAAGAACTAATCCATCTCATAGGTATGATTTTTAATAGTTGTATTTGTTTTTTTGAAATATTATTTCAAAGTTCCATAAGTTTCACGTAACAATAATAATCCATCAGCTAACGAGAGAAGGTCTCCCACTGTCAAATCGATTTTTGATCGAGCATATGCTCAAACGATAGACCTCAATGAACTATTAAATACTCTACAAGGGTTTGATTTTCCAGGCTGCCCGAGCAGAAATATGCGATTATTATTATTAGTAATTTTGCTGTACTACTCTACTAATGTATTTGATATGTTGGTTAAACATGCTCTGTTCCGGCTCAAATTTATATCAGTATTGAGGCCCTCTGTACTAATTTAGTTCCCAGAGTTTTAAGATAAATCATTGTTTCTTATCATAGATATGTAATTGGTTTGACACACCGATTGGTTATTAACAAACAACATGTGCTTTCACTCAAAGATGCAAATATTGATTCATCTGATATTTTCAACACATATTCAATTCATAGTGAGTATTAGGAGTGAGAAATTATTGTTATTCGCTTGTTATTAATAACAATAACAATAATAAAAAAGTTATTGTTATCAACAACAATAACTATCTTTGTTATTTGTTACAAATAACAAAAAAATAACAAATAACTTTTTTTTGTTATTTGTTATAAATAACAAAAAAATAACAAATAACTTTTTTTTCTGAAGAACCTTCAACTCGAATTGCTGTCTATCTCAATAATACCAATTCGATTAGTCTATGTTTAAGAAATGAATTTGCTACGGCTATGACATCGATTGATCTGAAAATTTGAGAATTTGCATAGATCATATACAGAGTGGGCCAAAAGTAACAGGAGAAATTTTTTTTTCTTTAAATATCGACAGTTACATCTCATATATATATACTACATATACTAGGTGATACTAGTCAGAGATGCGTCATATGATCAGCCTCTAAGCATAGCAATTTGTTTCAAAGTATATACAGGTATTAATTGCTCGTACGTGACTATATGAGAAATTCAATGTTTTTTGTGTTACATACGATTTTCATATCCTTGTTTGTTCATCCCATTTTGAAATACAAATTCGATTCTATATGTTTTGGAACAAATTGCTATGCCTAGAGACTGATCATATGACACATCTCTAACTAGTATCACCTAGTATATGTAGTATATATATGAGATGTAACTGTCGATATTTAAAAGAAAAAAAATCGAAAAAATTATTTCTTCTGTTACTTTTGGCCCACTCGGTATATGATCTATGCAAATTTTTAAATTTCCAGATCGATTGATGTCATTACTGTAGCAAATTCATTTCTTAAACATAGACCAATAGAATTGGTATTGTTGAGATAGACAGCAATTCGAGTTGAAGGTTCTTCAGAAAAAAAAAGTTATTTGCTATTTTTTTGTTATTTATAACAAATAACAAAAAAAAAGGTTATTGTTATTGAGAACAGTAACTATTTTTTGTTATTGTTATTTATAACAATAACAATAAATTCACACTTCTAGTGAGTATGCATGTGAAAATGTTAGTTTATTTACTGGTTCTTTAGTTAATAAAAACTCGAGCCATGGATTCAAACATACGGTACTAATGTACTAAACTCAATTTTACAAAGTTTTCGATATCTTGCATATGTATTTCAATTGATCCAACTTACTTTTTTTTGTGTTTCAATGCGTTTTTTTTTTCATACAATGGTTGATAATCGGAGTCGACAAAGAGAGATAATTGTGTCCTGATGTAGTTAAAAAGAGATTGATATGTAAAATGAAAGAAGGATTGTCTGGAGGAGCACATGTCCGCATTGAATATATATAGGTATATTTAATCATGATAATTAATTTCTACTACTATTACAAATAGCAGGAATATGATTGCTCCTTATGTTTGTTCACTATGTGTAGTTTATCGTAATTATATATTATGTATTGAACATTTTCTCAAAAATTCTCACTTTCACGAATTACATAATTCATCCCATTTTCTTTGTTTTTGTTGACTCTTTTTTCTGGTCTATAAGCATGCCACTGAAAATAGATCAAATGATGAAAAGTACATGAATCCATGACTCTAGTTTTTATTAACTAAAGAACCAGAAAATAAACTAACATTTCCACATGCATACTCACTATGAATTGAATGTGTGTTGAAAATATCAGATGAATCAATATTTGCATCTTTGAGTGAGAGCACATGTTGTTTTTTAATAACCAATCGGTATGTCAAACCAATTACATATCTACGATAAGAAACAATAATTTATCTTGAAACTCTGGGATCTAAATCAGTACAGAGGACCTCAATACTGATATAAATTTGAGCCGGAACAAAGCATATTTAGCCAACATATCAAATACATTAGTAGAGTAGTACAACAAAATTACTAATAATAATAATCGCATATCTCTTCACAGAAGGCCTGAATAATCAGACCCTTGTAGAGTATTTAATAGCTCATTGAGGTCTATCGTTTAAGCATATGCTCGATCAAAAATCGATTTGACAGGTGGAGACCTTCTCTCGTGAGTCGGAAGAAACAAGTTTCCAAACTTGATATTGTTCACTTATTAAATAAAATAGTCATTGTCTATCTTTCATATAACTAATAAAAACATGTAACCCGTTGTTTGCTTGAGTATATTTCTGTGAGATCTCAATGCTTGTTAAATTATTTGCGAATATATCTTCTTTAATTCGTAATAATCTAACGACTATATATAAGACGATAACAGGAGGAAAAAATCCATAAAACAAGTTGAAACAAAGAATAGTAGAAGAAAAGGAGAAGTCCATCACACATATATGACAGAAAGGACAAATCCGTGGCGCATGACTAATAACAATAGAAAGAAAAAGAACGTATATACATACATATGATCATATAGATAACGAGGGAAAATTTTTACAATCGCCTCTGAATAAGATGTAGATCATAAGAATTTTTATTATTCAAATATGTTAAAGATTTCTCATTTACTCTGTGACTATATATACACTACGAGAAAGACTTGATGATTCTTTCAGAAGTGTAAAAAAAGAATATTCCTAGGAAAGAAACATCTTTTTTCAAGGAATTTTCCCAGCTACTAATAATTTCTCAGAAATTTTCCTGACTGGCCGATCGTGCATGTGAATAGATTCTGCACTTCTGGTGTAATCAATCCTCGAATTGCTGTCTCGCGAGATTAAAAATAATTTTGACATGTAATGACGCATCTGAAATTGATCGAATTGATGTTGAACGAGAGTCATTGAATGGAAGATAAAAGTGACCAAAGACAAACTACTTTACAGCTAAAGCCAAAATAAATACATTATATATCAATTGATTTCATATTTAAAGAGCTATCAAGAGTCATGCGAATTAATTCTAGATTGTGTCTCACAAGTTAACAAATTCACAGAAAAAAAGACAATAATTATATATATTCTCTAATTGACTGCACATTTGTAAATTTTATTGCTTTATAAGTATAAAAATCAAAAAACATTTTAGACAATATCATTCTGTTTCAAGCGCTAATTTTTCGATTAAGCATCATTCCTCATCACAAAGAAAAGGCTCAACGTAAAAATTTAAAATACTGTCAAAAAATTCAACTGAAGCGAGATATGTCAAAATCATATGATCTTGAATTTAAAAAGTAATTTAAAACAAAAAAACTCTCACATCTCAGTCAATCTGATAGTGGTAGTCGGGAAAATTTATTTAGATTCTCTTTTCATATAATATCATAGAATGCACTGATCATCGTTTAAAAAATCGAAAATTGTTTTTTTCGTTCTTTTTTTCTGCACAAAACGGTACAATAATTTTGCAATGTGCCCATATATACATATATATATATATATATACATGTGTGTGTATTACAGGTAAAGAAGGGAAAAAAACCTATATATATGGTATACATGAATAGATTGAAGTAAAACTACTATAATATGTTCTATAAGTTTTAGGGAAATATACAATACGTACATTAGAAAATTTCAATAATAAGAAAATTTGCAAACTATTTTCAGATTCAACTTTCTCAATCCAGAAAAAGTTCAGTCAAGTTTCTTAAATAATTTTGTTCAATAGATTAAATCGATGAACAATTAGTTTAAAGTTGGACTTAGTTTTCAATTGTAATTCGGGCATGTATTATAACTTTTCTTGTATAAAAAGAAACTGCAAATTATTTGTCATAGATCATCAATTTGAATGAATGTTTACAAAAATGTACATATCACATCCATTTCATGATCGACAAATTTTTCTTCTTTACAAAAAAAAAAATAATTTCATTAGTTCGCCTACAAGAATACGTATTATGTAAATTACTTAAAAATACTGCTAAAATATATTGTATTCATTATGAAAACGAATGTAATAAATAAAAGTATTTTACACATGAACAATGTCATAATGATTCACAACTGATGTTAGACTAACGAAATAATAATACAAAAGTCTTCGTTTATTTGTTTCGTTAATGTATAGATATAGGAACATATTTAATTATGAATCAATATTTAGTAATATTATTCTTTTGATGTTCTAATTATCGATTATATTTTCTGAAATAGAAGGATTTAGAAAAAAAATTTTTCATATTCTTAAATATGATCATAAAAGCCATAATCTATTCATGACTAGACACTTTGCTTTATGTAACAAGCTATTAACCAGCAAATCACGCATTTTGAAATGGATTTCTCCCTATCCTTCACCTATGTATGATGTATCTCCATTGATGTTAGTGATTACATAGAATACATCAAAAGTATTACGTATTTTTATTTTATAATTGTCAATTGGCTATTTACACCAATCAATACTTTTATGTGCCAATCAATGGTATATTTTGCTGTATGACATTGTCATGTTTTTTTTTCTTTGATTAGGGTATTTGCCAGTAACACCTAGAAACACATTAGAGAATATGTAACTGACATCATTCGATAAGTTTTCATGTATTATTCCCCTGTTTTGTTGCTCAGTATCATCAAATTTTTTTATTATCTATATTTTTTTTTTACTTCATAAATGTTCGTTTCTTGTTCATTGATCATCATCATTATTTTTATTCAATAAATTAGTAAGTTTTTATTCATCTGTAATGCATATCATTGTTGTTCATAATTTGCTACTTTACAATATTACTTCGGATTACAGTTGATTGCATCTCAAGAATTATTCTATGATTATAATTGAAAAATATTCAGTCAATATATATTTTATTAAACTTTGACCTTCTTAAATTTAACAATATTCTTTTTCATTAATATTCGAAAATAATAGTTGTATTTATTCGAGATTTTCATCTTGATGAGACTAGTCGAAGTCTTAAAGAATTCATCTTCATCTATTATTCTTCTCAAATTATTACAATTTTACCTAGTTTTTTTTTAATCTTTAGCAGAGTATTTGTAGGGTGATTGAATTACGAAACTTTCTCCATAGATAAGATCTTATGAACTTTTCAATATGTTGTAACACTTTTAAGTTGTCACGGATTAAAAAAAAAGATTAATCAGGCTTTCACTCATCAGAAGTTATGGAGGTGTGAAACGAAAATTCATGATTTGAATTTTCGAAAGAAACTGAACAATGTCCAGTATAAAGATGAAATATGTAATCAATTACTCGTTAGTAGTCAGTAAAATATGAAAACATTTGTTTTTTGATATTTTATGAAGTTTGTATGAAACATTTTTGAATACAGCTCATTAAAGTAGTGAATACTCATATGAAGCATGAGTATGTCTGACATTATTTCTTAAATAAAACGATAGAATATATATATTGTTTTTTTGACTAGCAAACATACTTTCAGTGATAGATAAAGCGATCAAAACGAAAATCTTTTTTTTTTCTTTTGGTTTCTTTCATTTAAAACTAATAATCAAAAACTAGTGATAGCAGAAAAGACAAGAAGTATGCAAATTTATTTACATAAGGAAAAAAAAAATCTTTGCTGCTGAAAAGAAGATCATTCCAATAATCTGTTATATGACCAGTGTGGAAAAACAAACAAAAAAAAAAAGAAATATTATCTTATTTTTTTTCATCATTATTTCACATGTTAATAGAAGATTGTACGATAGACGTTTTGACATACTATAGAGTATGGGATAGTATTTTTCTTTATCTCTCTATTTATGACACAGACAATGGAGACCATAATCAGAGGATACAAAATACAAAGGTTATCAATGCAAAACAGTGCATAATAGGATTGAATATAACACTTAACTATATATCTATTGTTCTAAATATAAATGAGTTGTTTGTTCATTAATCAAGTCAATCGATAAAAACAAATAAATGCGTTTTTCTATGATAAAATGTTAATATAGTAAAATTCGAAATATTGTTATTGTTTGATTAATTTAATTTGAAATGATTCTTTTGTAGTTAATTCTTATAAGTAAAAAATAAATATTATCAATGAAAAATAAGATTTTTGTTCTTTTTCTACTCTTAAACTTCATTATTCTGCGACAATATCTGTCGTAAAAATCTTATATAATATGCTGAAATAATCCTATTACATTTTAGTACTATATTTATAGTGACAATATCACGTACCTATACAATTTTAGTTAAATTAATTTATATTTTTCGTACAAACGAAATAGAACGAATAGAAAAAAAGAACAAAATTCATGTTACAAGGACAAGAAAGAAATAAACAAGACGCTCGTTTTTGTTTTTGTGAGAGATAAATACGAAAAAAAACATTTCTTTAGTATGAGGCGACAAAAAAAAATATAATATCAAGAAGTGATATATATATTAGAAATGAAAGTGTGATCCTCGATCTCTCATTATGTGTCAATCTTTCGTTTGCTCTTTATTTAGTATATAGTTAACAATCATATTATGATGATCAACAGATCCTTGATGTTCTCTACTCTTTCTTTTCTTTTCTCTCGCTTATGATTGGTGCTCCTTATTTTTTCTTCGTGTCCCTTACTCTTCTCTCCTTTGTTCTTTATGATAGATGCATAGTAATATATGAAGATATTATATATTTAAATAAAATAAGAGAAAGCTATTTGGATACGAATCAAAACATACATATGGATTGTTTCACACTAGCAAGTTCATCTACTTTATTCTATACGATGACGAAATAATGACATTATTTTATAGAGAACAATAGATGAATTTACTTGTTAAAACTATCTATATGTTTCGATAAATGACGAATGTAAAAAAATAATTATTTATGTTACACTATATTGTAACTATGACATATAATGTAAGAATATTATTATACTTGGTCAAAATACATTTAAAATAAAATTCTGTTATTTTGATAATAAACTTCTTTCTAGTATAGACATGTTGTTTTTTTTTTAAATTTTTTGTTTTCTTCTAGAAAATTAAATTTCGATTGTTTTCATATAAAGTACTTCATTTTTTAGATAAACATTATTTAGATCAATTAATACTTTGATTTATTATTTTAATATCCGGTGGAACGATATTCGATTGTTTTATATATATATATGATCAACGTCAATTATTAATTGATGATGGATGAATCGATTGATGATCAATGTAAGGACTTTCTATTTGTCTTATGAGCTTTAATCAATATTTTATTTTAGTAAAAAACGAAAACAAAAATGACTATTTCTAACAATTATTTATTTGTTTCTTGAATAGAAACTAAAAATTATGTGTTATAGTATATTGAATACAGCTATTTATTTTCCGGGATTGAAAAAATATAGTTTCGAATCATTGTGAAGCAATCGAAAAATTTATTCACATATTAAAAACATGATAAACATTTCTTTTTTTTTCCATTGGAATATATTTATTTATCTAATAAATATGAAAGTAATTATATTCAGAGAAAAAAAAATCTTCTATCATAGTTTTTTTTTTCGAATCACTTTGACTACTATCTAAATTATTATTTGAATAATTTTTAGTAAATTCTTCTAGATGAAAAATATTAAAAATAAATTCTATTAAACTTCTGTTTTTTTTTTTCGTTTTTCTCTATTTTATAGATTTTTCTCAAGAAGTTTCAGAATTATATAACGATGGAATTGAACAAATTAGTGGTATGTTTATTTTTTGTTTATTATATATATAAATAAAATATATTTAAAATAATCATTAGATCAAAAAATAAATAATCATATTATATGTGATGACTATTATTTGAATGTGTTAGGAGGACAAACAACACCTTGGTTTGCAGGTACTTTCATCAATTTGTGATTTATCTTTTAAATCTAATTCTTTCTTTTTTTTTTTTTTTAGATAACGTATCTGATGATATTCACAGTACGTTTTATTTATTGTTAATAAGTATAATATTTTAAATTTATTTTTATAAATTTAGTATATACACAAAAATTTCTTAAACTTTTTATGATTTTGATATGTTTTTTTGGTAAATAAATTTGTAAATTTTTTTTTGTTCATCATATTTTTTTTTATATTATCTATTTAGGTTGTACTTATTTTACTTGGAAAGTCATACCATCAGGTGTAATACATTTTCAAGAACATGATAAGTTCATGTTTCATGAAATAAATAATATTCATCAAGGTAAAAAAATAAAGAGAAAATATTTTAGTTGGTTTTTTTTTATCTATTAATAATATATTACCATTATATTTTTGTAGATGATATAATGATAGAAAAAAAAATGTTGTCTTTTTTAAAGACAACTGTACAGAATAAATTCAATGTTAATATCAAACATAATACTAACATACCGATAAGATATGATGGTACGTAAATAATTTTAGAAAAATATTCTTCTTTAATAATATTTGATACAAATATTTTAAGATTCAAATGATAAGCAAATGTTGAAAAAAGATTCTGCTAGACAACTAGATTGTGGTTTTCAATGCGTATTACATGATATAATGTTATATAGTTTCATCAAATCATTTTATTGCAAAGATGATATTAAACATTGTATTTTAACTGAACAGCAAAATGGTATATTTTCATATTATAATGATTATGTAGAAAGTCAGTCATTATTTTTCCGCATCTAAAATTTCTTTAATTTATTTTTGTTTAGAAAAATTTGATATGTTTGAGATTAGTTCAAATGCTAATAAAATATCAGGTTTGTTAATTTTTCTTTTTATATTCGTTATTCTTATAATCAAAATTAAATAATATAATTAGATCAACCATTATCATGTAATAAACAATTGTTGAATGATATTGGAAATCATAGAAAATCAAATTCAAACAAATATTACATACGAACATCACTATTAGGTATAGTTAGAACATTGTTCATGTTTCAAATATATATATATATTTAATAGAAGCAAAATTCGATCAAATATTACAAACTGAACAAAATATTTTTCATAAACATGAAACTAATGTTCGAAAATTTATACAATTAGTTCTTTTAAAAATTATGCATTTTCAAAATCAACGAAATTCGATGAATGTCAATAAAGAATCATCAAAAGAAAATACTTCATAAAGAAAAAGAAAAAACAAGCATTTCATATTCAGATGATTTATGAAAGTCAATTTTGTTGTTTGTGATCGATCTATTGGTATCAATATTTGAATTATTTTTTCGTTCCATTGCAATGTTCATGTGGATTAAATGAATTTTCTTTTTTTGCTATGAACATCATATATGTATTTATATCAAAAATGAAAATATTCATCTTATTCAATTTATATTTAGCCATTTTACCCAGTGATTATTTGTATAAAAATTGAGTAGTAGAAAAAAAAAATTCAAATTTTTTCATGTATAAGTAGTTTATTATTATTTTCTTTTTTTGTGTCTGTTCGATTATTCTTAGATAATTGTACGAGTTCTCTTAGTGATTAGAAGAGTAATATTTTTCGTTCTTGAATTATTTATATTTTTCATTCTTTTACATGCTATATTATTCTAATTTTGTTACTTTTTCTTAAAAAAAAAAAAAAAACATATTTTCTTTGTTATTTTATGAAGTTTTTAATTTTATCTATATGTGTTCTATCTAAGTGTTATTTTTTTAAGATCTTATTGTTCAATTTTTTCTACTCATAAAATATGTTGTTTTATTATTTAAGCAAATCATTAATATATTTTATTTATAATCAATATCAATCGCTTTTTAAATTTTAACTGAAACGATAAGAAAAAATTTGTTTAAATTGAAACTAAAAATTATAGTTAAATTTTGCTATGATATTTAGCAAATTATATCATAAATCATATTAACTAAAACAAAATTCATAAGAGATGATCAAAAAAAAAGTGATATCCGTCAGATGAAATAAGTTTTTTTTTCTAACGAGAAAGGTCAACCAGTTGATTAATTGCTTTTTAATGAGGGCTATTTTGTATAATGTGCACTCAATTGAGGGTAGATCGTTAACTTATTGCTATTAACATATTGCAATTGTCAGGAAAATGATAGAAATATTTTTATCATATCTATATCTTTAAATAAGAACAATGAACAGATCTAAAACACTCACAATAACCTATTCTCATTATGATCTGTCTCTATGCAATATTAATAAAGTAATTGTTCTGAATAGACCTCAATACTCATTTAAAAATTACTTTAAAAGTATTTTATCTCAATAATAATAAATTGAGAGTTTAAACTATTTTCAGAATATACAACAAATGTAATAAATATATTTTTTAGACAGAAGTCAAATGTTTTATTTATCATTTACAAAGATGATTATTAACTTCATTGAAAGACAATTCAACCTGCAAAAAAAAATATTCGAAGAATTTATCGTAGTAATCATTTATTTAATTAGAACAGAAAGAATTTTATTATAAAATAAAAAATACAAATGAATTATGAAAAGTATACCTTTTTTTTTGTGAAATAAAATTCTAAGATATTTGTTTTAGTATACCAGAAAGAATCGATAAAAAAAAAGCTTGTATTTCCATAATATTTTGACTTTCTCTTCGGATTGTTTCAATAAAAATGTTTACCACTTTATTTATCAATAAATTAAAAGTGCTACGGTGAAAATCCTAGGCAAAGATTACAAAGAAATTATTTTAAAAAAGACTTTGTTATATTATAGAACTGAAATTTACTAGCATTTTGACGCAAACGTCACTATCTTCTTTCATCATAAAATCAATTAACTATAGCGTACTTGCGATTAAAACAATTTGTTTTATCTAACGAACGCTAAATCAAACTTTACAGAAGACATCTTACTTTCACCTGTGCTTGATGAATATCTATTGACGATTTCCCACTATAAAAAATATCAACCGTCTTACAAGACGATTCATCTGTTTATAGTCTCATGAGTTAGACGCGAGAAGAATTTTATTTTTAAATGCTTGATGTGATAGATACTGAATTGTCTTATTTTGTTTTTTTTAGATGCTTTGATGCAATAGATATAGATACGTCTTGTTCATTTGTTGTAATTGGAAATGTGATGAACCAGCCACAAAAACAGAACTCATAAAAAATGTTTCTAAATAATACTTTTTTTGACAATCGAGCAAAACATGATGGCTTAAGATAAAAATAATTTGATTTTCTTAGTATACATATCTATGTAATATTATGTGTTTTAGCTTTAAATGATTGAGTAGGAGATGGCTATTTTTAATCGTATTATTATACAATATCTGGTCTTCGATTACAAATTTTCGAAATTATAGGAATTCCTATATAGGATTTCGTTTTCTGAATTATACGATTATTTTCACTAAAAAAAAGTAAAAAAGTGACCAAAATTTAGATATTGTACGTTGAATTGCACCTCAAATGTATGTGCTTTACTTGCAAGAAACAGCTATTCACATTACCTGGTTTTTGCGTAAAAAGTGATGACCGGGGAGAGCGGGGAGCGCCGCGAAGATCCCCGTACTTCCCCTCAGGACAAAGTCAAATCTCGTAAAATTTTTCCACTTTTTTTTGACAAAATATAGGAAAATCAATCGAAATATAGGATTTTTCAAAAAAATAGGAATTATAGGACGAATCGGAGCCCCGTACAATATTCCTACGAATAGCAACAACATATGAGTAGTGTTTTATAATGATTTACTAGAGTTATATAATTAATATTTTAATGGTGTTTTTTAGAAATGGTTAGTATTGTTATTTTTTTGACAAATTTTGAATTTTCTAAACATAAAAAAACATACATAGTTTATTTATTTCAGTTTTTTACTTTATATGATTCTTTTTTTTCTAGATTTTATTAAGATTTCGAAATAAAAAATTGATGAGAAGATGTATAAAAATTATTTGATCAAAAGTATTTTCTTGATACATATCGAAATATAATATCATGATTTCTAGAATTGGTAGTTCGTAAATCAGCTGAAGTGTGTTGGAAAAGTTCGATGTCATAGACGCTTTTGACACTTCAGGCGCGTCTAAATTAGCGATAAATCAAAATGAGCTCAACATATTTTGTTTATATACTTCATATGTCATGATTTTTTTTATTATGTGATTAAATAGAACGTATATTTATTTTATATTCGTCTGTTGTTGTTTTTTTCACTCATAGATTTAATAAGTACTTTTATTGGTTAATCAATGATATACTTTATGGTTTTTTTTCTCTTTAAGGATGAAATTATTTATTAAAAATCGCGTCAAAGTGTACAGAAGATTATATATGATATCCTATTGCAAATCATTATTTTATTTTCAAGTGGTGTTTACTTCATTTTTTGTAACTTGCGCCTACTACTGGCATTTTTTCTCACGCTTATCTTTTTACTTGATGAATACTATTACATTATGCTCTTGTGATGTTTTTTTTTATTCAATAGATGAGTAAATATTTACTTCATATCATAAGCTTAAATTATATCTAGTAGTTACATATTGATAAATTATTTAATTCATATGGACTTCGGTGAAATCAGGTGTATTATATTGATATTAATTATTCGTACAACGTGAAACATCTTCTAGTATGATTGCTTAATCGAAAAGATATTTTATCGATACGTACATCCTAATGAGGCTATTAGAAATTTCTAACAACTTGTCCTAATATGCTTGTTTTTCATAAGTTATTACAGTTTTAATTTTGTTTTTTTTCTATATATGGAAAAGTATTTGTGAAAAAAAATCGAATCACAAAATTTTCCATTCAAAAATGATATATTGTTCTTAAATAATTATAGTTTGAAAATTGTTAGAATATTCGAAGATTCATGATACTTATCATTTTGTAATTCGATTGTCTCACTGATAAAAAAAATTCAGTCAAATTGTAATAATTTATGAAGAAAAGCATATGAGGAAAACATTCTTATAGATTTTCATTAGTCTCTTTCAGAGGTGGGATTCGGTTGCCTTTTTTCCTAACCGAACCGATCGTAA
>CAJNOP010000042.1:247719-276648 GCA_905250075.1 Rotaria sp. Silwood1
TGTCGGTGTGGGTGTGGGTGTCGGTGTCGGTGTGGATGTCGGTGTCGGTGTGGGTGTCGGTGTGGGTGTGGAGTGTGAGTGTGAATATGGGTGGGGATACAGAATGAACACCCACACCCACACCCACACCCACACCCACACCCACACCCACATCTGGTTCCAACAGACACTGGTCGAAAATTCTACTTGTCATATAATTGAATAGAATAGATAAATAAAAAATATATTAATTATTACTGCATTTTCTTCTGATTTATTATGATTTTCGTTTATTATTCAAGTTTATTTATACGTTTTCACAACTCAAAAGAAAAACCAACAAGAAAATATTCATATCGTATATATTCAATTCTTTTATCTAGTGATTATTTGTGAGTTATACAAAAAAAACAAAACAACTAATTGAAATTTTTATTTGATTGTAAAAGAATTATATAGTTATACTTTGTGTGCATTCGAATAGTATTAGATTTTGCCTCGTTTTTGTTTCTAGTGTTAAAATCGATATTCTGTTTTTTTCTTTTTGCATTGTTAAAACTCTATTTTTCTATTTTAACATGCTATTTTGGTTTAATGTATTAAAGTGTTTTTAAAACATGACTTTTAATTTCATTGTACTTTATTAAATTCTTGAATTTGCTTCTTTTCTTTTCAAATATTATCATTATAGTTTTTTTTTACTCAAGAAATATATTGAGTATATGAAACATATCTTTGAAATTTCTTTGTTCTCTTGTATAACCAAGTCATCAATGTATTTTCTTTGTAACTTTTGGAAATCATTATGACATTATAATGTACTTGGACTAATGAAAATTGACCATTATAGGTTTTAGAAACTATGTTATAAATCACCTGAATTAAAGACAAATTCAGGAGACATCACCAAAAACAAAATGTGATATTCTTTGGATGAATTAATCAAAACTAAAATATTACATTTTGACTTGAAATTTTACATAGGGACAAGTCTTAACTGGAATAGTTTATTGTGAAAATTTTACCACAAAATAACGCATAGACTTAGGACATTTTTTTTATATATTCGACTTTGTAGAGCATTTTCTATTGATTATTTTGGTAAAAATATTTTTCTTTTAATATCTTGAGTCTAGCATCATGATTTATTGATGAAAACCAAAAACTCGTTTTTACTCAAATTAACTATCAATGTAAAAAAAAAAAAAACAATAAAATAGAATATATTTGAAAAGATTTTTTGGATATATTTGTGTACGTACGAGTCTATGGCAACTTTCTGAATAAGAACAATGTGAAAAGATTCTATAAAGCCTCGAAGAAGTCAGATAGACGAATAAAAATTCAAAGATTACAAATTATTAATTTTAAGCAAATCAAGAAACTTTCAGAATATGACAATTTGAATAATATTATAGAAACCTGAAATTTATCATTTATTATTGTCAAAAAGAGTTAATTTCTCTCTTTTAACTAGAAATAACAATAGTGCTAAGGTAGATATAAGTGAAACCAATAGTTTTTAGTCAAACTTTTTGATTATATTTAGCTCTAAGCGATTTTTACTAAACTTTTTGGTTATGAATAAAAAATTTGAAATTCTTTTTTCTATTATTAAAAAAAAAATTAACTCGCGCGCAATCAAAATACAGTGGAGACATTCGATATATTTTTTTACGTAAATCGTTTATCAAACACGTAATTCGACTATTGAGTGTTATTCAAGTCAAATTTTTCTTTTCTTTTTTTTTCTTGCCGTCCCATCTGTATTAGTAAAATATTTTACAATGATAAAAACAACATAGGCAATAAAAACGTCAAAGAATAATAAAAATCTCTTAGCACATAGTTTTTTTTCGTCGATAAATTTTTGCATAGACCTGTAAAATCTTGTATGAGACACTAGAAAGAGAAAAATAATTGTATGACAGTAAAACGAGAGCGTTTGTGATCATGAATCTTGGGATGTCCTAGTCAAATATAATTATACATAAAAGACTAGATATTTTATTACAAGAGATCTGTACTTTATTATTTTCATAAGTGATCACTACAAATAAGAAAGAAAACATTACAATGTTTTTTTTTACCTTTTTTCGTTGTAGAGAAAAATTTAAGAAAAAAGAAATGATGTGGAGGAGGCATAGCAAATAAAAAATCATTTTGACACAGAGAGTTATTTGATTACATTAGAATGATTTAAAAACTGCTATAGATTAAATTTATATTTAAACACAATGCTTTACAAAGCCGTATGGTAAGTAAATAATTATCATAAAAAAGAATAAATAATTATGATTAAGATTTTTTCTTTTCAAATTTCATTTTATATATTTTATTGAATTATGAAATTATATCGAAACATCTGATAGATTGCAAAAAAAATACGATAACGATTTTTCTTTTTAGTAGTAATGAATGAAAAGAAGATCGTTTCTCGGTAGAGTCCGTTAGACTCAAAACGATTTCTATTTTTCATACTCTTCTTCAATAGATTTGATTAAATCGTAGATTGAAAAATGTCATGCAAGATGATAAAAACTATTCAAATATACAAAAGAAAACAAACTCGAAGAGAATTCTATCGATGAATGATTCAAAGAACTTTTAATGAAATTTGATAATACAAGAAGTGCATTATGGTCACAAAAGTTCTTCAAAAATATTTAAAAAAAAGTTGCAATGTTTAACAAAACAAATAAATCTTTCTTGAAGTTGTTCACTTAGATTTCATCTTTTTTTTCATTTCGAATTTAAATGACTAGTAAACGCGATTAAGTCTAAAAAAATAGGTTCAAAAAAGAAAGAAGGATTTCTTTTGTTTTAATGCCTTAAAAAAAAGCAACAAAATTATATTATTATTCAACGGTGAAGAATTCGATCCATATTTTGATTGAATCTATTAATATCAAATAAGATAAGAAAGTAGACATTTTAAATTCAATGAAGATTCATTAAAAATGCAGTCCATATTTTACAAGCTTATTTGAAAAATTTACTTTTTATTGTCTTCAAAAGTAAACATTTTGCTAAACAAATTAGTTTGATCAAATGTATTGAAGTAAAGAAAATCATTTTGAAATTCAAAACATAGTGTCTGAAAAATGATCTATCATTCCGATGAAGTTTTAATAATAATTAAGAAAATTTACTTGGTAAATTAATCATATTTTATGTTAATTGATTTAACAAATAAGAACCTATATTTACTTAGGATTAATGTCTAAATGAAAAACCATTTGCATAGATCTTTTCGAATGGTTTATAGAAATCATTGGCTTCAAAATGATTTCGTCCTATATATTATCGAAACAAAAAGACGTTTTCATATCTTCTGTCGATTCCGGTGAAACTTTGTATTAATATTAATTAGTTTTTATTGATGTGAAAATATTAACAATAAGATTTATTTGTTTTGTTAAAATCTTGAATATTAATCCTACCATGTGTGATTTTATAATTACACTACTAACAGAAGAAAATGTTCATAGCAAAACTTGTCTAATGTGAACTTCATGAGCAGAGATAAAAATCGGTCTAAACAGAATAGGGAGTACCCGTTTCAATCATTATGTATTCAGTAGTATTTGCTTTTTCGGCTGAATAAAATGATTTTTCTTTTGTGTTGTTTCTGATAATTTATTAATTTAACTTTTTTTTATTAAAAGTTAATCAATACGTATTGACATGATTTGATTTTACTGGCTGTTAACACAAAAATTTCATGAAATCTATGTCATACGCAGAACTTAATTATATTCTCATTTTTGTGTGAGTATTAGAATATGTTTTTTTAAAATGTTTTATTTATTTCTCTTCCGTTTTTTTTTAATTTTATTTTTATTACGACGTTTCGAAGGACACGTGCTTCTTCGTCAGATGTTACTAAAACAATGAATTAAATTTACAAAATAAGAACACACGTATATATATATATACAAATACATGAAATTGAACTTTCTTTTTTAATTTTCCATAGTGGAACGGACGACAACAAGACGATAACACTGGACCAGAAGGAAATTATATCACCCATTTTCTTCTTCATCGTCCGTTTCACTATTGAAAATTAAAAAAAGGACAAATTAAAAAAGAAAGTTCAATTTCATGTATTTGTATATATATACGTGTGTTCTTATTTTGTAAACTTAATTCATTGTTTTAGTAACACCTGACGAAGAAGCACGTGTCCTTCGAAACGTCGTAATAAAAATAAAATTAAAAAAAAAAGGAAGAGAAATAAATAAAACATTTAAAAAAAACATTATGCCCTTCCTAACAATCACTGTATTAGAATCAGAGGTGCAGAATCTTCCGCATGCGCCCCCGCGCGGGGAGGGAAATTTTTTGAAAAACTCAAATAATAGGGAAATTTTGGAAAAACCCGCTGGCCAAAAATAAATACAGTGGGGAAATTTTTCAAAAAAATTTTTTGCGTGGGGGGAAATTTTTGGATTTTTGGAAGATTCTGCACCTCTGATTAGAATATATCTTAATCAAATTACAGAAGTGATTGTGACTGATGAGAATCCATAGTAAATACCAATTGCATCGAATAAGAAGATATTTATTATCAAGAGATTATATTGTATACTCCCCATAATAGAAGCCCCCTCCAGAGAGGTCGATCTGCCAGACGTATTAGAAGTCCCCTACATTTTCAAGGCATTTTAAGAGGTAAAAAACCTGTTAAAATCTTATTTATCAGTATCAAAATCCTGAAATCTCTTCGAAAACTTGCTGAACAACTCATAAAAGCCTTAAAAACTCCTTAGGACTTTCGAAAAATGCTTGTCCTTGGCACTTTTGAAAAATTATGGGAGCTAATAGAAGCCCCCTCTAAAACTTATGAGCGCTCGCCATAATAGAAGCCCCCCGAAGGCTTCTATTATTGAGGGGCGAGGAGTTTATCGAATGTCATTATTTTTCTTTTTTTTTACTCGAACGCACAGTAAGTATGAATTTGACGATTACGAGGATCTCAAGTGTATTGTGATATTATTCTTGGTAAATTAGCTTATTTCATATTATACTTTATTTTTGTTCGTACGGACTATACTTTTGCATATATAAAAGTGTATAAAAATATGCAAAATAACCTCCATATTGTTTTTTTTTCGGAGGAAAAATAAATTGTAATCAAACACGTGCATTGATTGTATCGGACAACAAAAAAGTTTGTTGAATAAGTTGCAATAATGGCATAATGTAAATAAAGAGAAGAAAAAGAAACATCGTTTTCTATGTCATAAACGTCTGAGAAAAAAAATGGGGTGTTGTTTCGATAAAGAAAAAGAGAAGACCAAAAAAATTCTATAAAGGGGTATCGATAGTGCACACATAAATATATTTACGTTTATTTCAAATAACATAAATTCTTGTATGTTAGTTAATTCTTCTTTTACGTTTTATGTTTTGAGCTGTATTAGTTTGGTAAAATTTAATTTGATCGTACCATTTTATTAAGATTATTATTTATATTTTTCTGTCTAACCTTATACTTTTTATCTAATTAAGTGATCATCGTGAACGCAAAATTTAATAAATTCTGGAAGTGATTAAAAACGAATTATTTTTGCATAAATAGAAGTTTATACAAACGAAAATCTGTGAGTTAATATGAATCTTCGTTTTGCATAAGTGGTTTGCAATTGAAGAGCATCATCATACTGTTAGCCGCAAAAATTATGACATGAAATCATCTCATTGTCATCGAGAAATTTCAAGTTTGACTTCTAAAAATTTCGTCTATTGATGTTTTCCCTTGTAAAACGATAAAAACAGGTTTTCTTCTTATCGTTGAATTTAAAATCCATGATAAACGCTCAACTAAATTGGACTTAGACGACATTGTTTAATCGAGAAATGAATACGATAAAATCATATTTCAATGAAAAAGATTTATCTCCTTGCTTAACCAGAAAAAGTTGAGAAAAACCAACGAAAGAGACGGAAAAACAAGTGAGAAATTTTGTTTCGATAACTGTTGAAATTTGTTAAAAATATATAGAAAGCTGAAGAGAATTTTTCAAAAGTAAGTGAATCATACTGTATATTTTGTAAAAATTGGTTTGATAGATTAATAAGTTTATTAGATATTGATAAAGCATTCAATCGAATAGAATAAACAAAAGATATTATATATTAAAGTAGTAATAGAACAGAAGTATATTAAAATCGGATAATTGAAAGTTACGAAAAGAGATTTCTAAAAATGATTTATGATACGAGAAAAAGACCTATTTACTATATCTCCACCGGTAATTTGTTCATTCTAATATCTGATAATATGTGAATATCAAAACATTTTAAAATTAAAATATGCTTGTTAATTCGATCTATAATTTTAGTTTTATTTGACAATAGTAAAGTGAATATGAATTAGTGATTTCATAACTTTTCAGATTTATAGGTAGAGTTCTATTGATGTTCGAACCTTTAATGCTACCAGTAAAGGATCAAAGTAAAAAGACTTATTGATGATTGATATGCATTCGGCGTTCCTACAGATGTTCGGAATTTTTCTTTTTCTTAAGACAAGAAGAGAGAAGGACTCTTCCAAAATCTTTTTGGTCAGAATCGAAACCCAAAACGATATATTCCGCTCATGTCTATTGGTTACACTTCAAATACATGATTGCATCGATATATGTTTTTTAAATACAAATAATATGAAAAACCTAAGATGAGTTGTATACATTCACGTTAATTTAGACTATTTTGAAAATATAATCCACAAATATATTGATGATAGAAAAGATTATTTTTTTTCATGTGATACAATCTACAAGTTTTTTTATTTATATTTTCAAAATTTTTCTACTATACAAATCTATCGAATGTTTATTTTTTATATCTCAAAAATGAGACTCTTCTTATTTGTTTATGATAGTTATACTAATTTAATTGAGATTAATCAGACTTTATTCATACTAAAATGAAATTCGAATGAGAAACGCAAAACAAACGGCATTTACTTTGATGTAGATTTTGCAGTATTTGTTTTGTTTTTTTTTAACTTTGTATTTTTTATATTATCAAAACATTGCAATTTTTACCTGAAAAATTTCTCATTCTGTATTTACATGAAACGATATTTGCTTTTTTTTTTAGGTAGAAGAAAAACCCTTGATGAAATAAGTTTTTATGAAGAAAAAGAAAGAATATCAACGATATATATATGATTACATTAAATAAGAAATATTAAACAAAAGTATATTAAAAATCATTTATTGTTGATAGATAAAGAATTAGTACAGAAATAATGAAAAGTTAGATTTCGTCATAATCGATTTTCGTTCTATTCTAGATAAATTATCGTTTTGTTTTAATCAATAATTATTGATCTTGTTCATCTCATGAACATGAACAAGATCGAATAATTTTATATCTTACTATATATAAATATTAACAAACTTCAATAAACTATAAACAACAATTTCAAATCAAAATAAGATGTTTAATTTCAATGATAATACTAGCGACTATTTATATTTATCGTCTAATGGTAAATATTAAATAGGATATGATGAACATTTAATTCTGAATATTAAATTTCATCGAAGTTTTTTTTTTCATATTTATACGTTTTTTTTTTTATTCAGAAAATGAAATATATTCAATAGTATCGAATTGCCGTCGTTCATCTAGTATTTATAAAAATATTATGAAGAAATTTTTGAACATTAATTTTTTATTTGTATAGCTCGTGCAGAATTTGCTACCGATAATACATCTCATTATTTACAACAGATAACAAGTATAATTCATTCTTAAAAATAGTTTCTTATTTGAACTAATGATACTTTAGATCAAGAAATCAATAAACTTATTGTTTATCAAGTTAATCATCATGAAACAATAATATCAATAATACATTCGTTTATATATATGTCGTTGTATTTATTTATTTATCTATGTCGTAATATATTATCATTTTTACTTATTATTTATAAAATAATAACTAACAAAAATCGATATGATGTGAAAATGCATCAATCTGAATTAGAATCTGTCAATTTATCAAATGATCGTGAGATTTTATTTTTAGAATATTAATTCTATTAAATTTTTTTTTTGTTTTTATAGTTTATGTTCAATCAAATAGAGATGCACAAGCAGAAGGTCGTACAGCTTGTAAGTATTACTTTTAGATTGAGAAAAAAAAAGTCAATAATCTAATATCTTCATTTATTTGTATAGACTCAAGCGATCAAACTATAATACTTTCTCCAACAGTGATCAGTAAATCACTGTAAAAGCTTTGTTCACAAATTTTAATACTATATTTCTAGTCACGAATGATGAACAATTATCAATTGAAGATAGACAAGCACATGATGCAGGAGTTCTGAGAGGAATAAACAATAATCGACCTACATATGTTATTACATATAATCAAAATACTCATGTCAATCAAGATCTAACATTATATACAACTACAAACGATAATATATTTGCTCGAAATGTACAAACTGGTAAATATCTTTTTTTTTCTTTTAATATTTCTTATTGAGTAGTAATCCATAAAAATATTTAGGAGAAAATATTCCGTTTTTAAACAATAATGATATATCAGAACCTGTAGTTGATGATCCAACATGTAAGTTCAATAATATATTTCCACATACGATAATTAAACTTTTTAATATTATTTATTTGATAGATAATGTAAACCTTTTGAATTCAGTCGAACCACAAGATGATATAGAGTCCAATGATAGGAGTGATGATGAACAAGGTATATTTGACTAATTTTCTTGTCAATAAATTATCATAATAATTTATGATTTGCTCATAGTATGAACTTAATCTAATATATATATATTGCGTTTAGATCTTATTATTAGTTCAGAAAGTGGTTTTGATGGTGGCGATAAATATGATTCAATAGACGATAACGAATCAAGAGGTATATTAGACAAATTTTATATATTTTTTTCTTTTTTTTTAATTGAAATACTTTACTAATGATTATAGATCGAATATTACAAACTGCTGAAAATCTCAATAATAATGTTCAAAATAACCATCAATTAGATCAAACAATATTTGATAATGAGCAACGGACAAGAACAGACACACGTAAAACATATTTTCATTTATTTAATCAAATATATTTCTTGTACGTTATATAGTTTTATCACACCATGAACCAATTGAAATGCAAGAAAATGTTTCGGTTCTAATCGAAGATGCTCGTGCAACAATAGAAGATGCTACCTGTCTAATATCTATATTTAATCAGAAGCAAACAAATCCTACTGACTTAAATATTGAGTCAGATGAAATAAGGATTGATTAAAGGGGCGTTTTATTATTTATATTAATCAAGAAAAACTTCATTTTAATCAAGACATAGTAAAAACATTTTTTTCTTTTAAATTCTATTTTTTTTACACGTACTGAATTTTCTATATTATGTTCAGAATATTTTAAGACCTTCGTTCTACTCAAAAAATCAATTCTTTTCTCGATACATTCAATCCATAAATGATATTTTAAGCGTATGTCCAAACGATAGTGTAAAATTTATGATAATTTTTTTTTCCATTAATAATATGCAAGTTTTAAAAAACTGTTTGTCAAACTACAGTCATAAATTAGTCCTTGTAAGATTTCGATATATTTGTATTAATCTCTATTGCAAGAACTGTTATAAACAGTCTAGCTGGTAATCTATATTCTCTAGGATATTCTATTGTGAATAGTTTCGACAGAACATATTCAAACGAAGGATCTCATAGAGTCTTTCTTTAAAAAATGTTAGTGTAATGTCTATGTGATGAAAATGTGAAATACAATGTAGTAGCTATTGAGGAAGGAACAGCTGGCCTAGAACTTTATATTTCTAAATTTCAACATTCCTTTTCGAACATGTTTCAGAAAATGTTAATTTTACATGATATTTAAATAGATACGAATTGTTGAAAACAAACGTTAGCGTTGAAAAAATTTTCTGTATTCTGCATTGTCTTTAAAGTCTTATTTGTAAGTCAATGTATAAGTTTTTTTTTGATGAGTCTCATCTGCTGGACTACAAAAAATGAAGGCAGCTTTTTCGAGAATTCTGAATAATATGATAAAAAAAACTTTATAGATTCTTATTACAAATAGACTAGCTTTGAAAGAACGAAGTAGGATTTATGCAAAATTGTTGACATTGTGTAGTGTTTCGCAAAGCGAAGATGTTACACTATCCTACGACATACGTATTTTAAAATTGAGGATTTTGATAATAATCGATTGGTTTTGAGTCAGAACGAAGAGTATTCATGATTTTTACTATTTTTTTTTGTGATTGTGTATGCGATAAAATAAAACATTTAATTTGAGAACTCACGAAAATGTGACATCCATGAAATTTATTTTGTTTTATTTTTCTTTGATGAATTTATTCAAATAAATATATTTTGCTTAACATATATTTGGTTATCATATGATTCATATAAAGTAGATAACTGATTTTCTCAATTATCAAAGCTGATTAAAATGAATTGTTGGAAGTAATAAACGAATCAATGCATCTTGTTTAGATGATATTTTAATGATATTATTCAATTTATTCGAGTATCAAAGAATGGCTGACGAGTCATAATTTTTTGTAAGACATAATAGTAATATATCAAATATTATTGTACTTTTTCTAAAATTGATATGAATAGTGTCTTATTTACTTGACAAATCTCATTAAATCTTATAGAAATGGTGATGTTATTTTGTGATACTATTTGCGAATTATTATCTGTTGTTCTCTTTAAGACATCTAAAAATCAATTAAAAATATCTATTTGTCAAAAAATCAAAACCGAAATGTGTTCTCTCATAAATTATTTTGATTTCATTTAATTGATATTTTTAACGGAAATATTAACTTACAACTAATATTAATGAGAGATTAAAACATGATAGCAATACTAGTACTAAAGAATTTCTTATCTTGAAGGTGATTTACTTGAAAATAATTTATTAATATATTCTCTTGTCTACTTTCGATGATTTTTTTTTCTATGAGAATTGTAGTATTCTTTCAATTCATTGATTTTCAGAAAATATAACATGAAAAAATCTTTTTTTTTTTTCATAAACTATCTATAATCTAACCTTATTGAAATAAAAACGTAGAGTTCTGTAATATTTCTTTTCTATCTATTTAAGAGTCACATTATTAATCGATCGATTTGTTATTTGCAGTCATTGTCAAAAACACTAATTTTCAAGATATTTAATTTAAAAAAGACTCCAAAGAATGCTATGTCTTTTCGAAACTTTTTAACATTTTCATTTATTTCTTTTTTATTATTATAGAGAATATAATCATTCTTAAATTGTTTTTCTTGGACGTTGATTAAATCTTGGATCATCATTTGTATAGCTGTCTTTCTAGTCATGGCTAGTGAATCATTATGTATTAAAAGATCATACGTATGTGGTGCGATAAAGCATGTCGATTTGAACAATACTTAACACAGAATTTATTATGGATAGTAAAACTTATAACGAACGAGAGTGAAGTATCATAAGTTGCTGTGAAGAATTTAATATGTATGATAGATAAAATATTCCTATGTAATTTTAATTTGAATGTTTGTGTTGAACAAGAATATAAATCCTCTTGATTCTCTTGAATCTTAAGATCATTCATATTCCAATCTTATCATAAATCAAGAATATATTTTTGATAATTGTCTTCATAAATAGCTACATTTTTTTTAGAATAAATTATTGACATTAAAAATAATTTTGATAACAGTCATGTGTATGATGATAATGAAGAAAGAATTTTGTTTAATAAGATTTTTTTTTCTTCTTTTATTTACATCCAAATACAATAATATTCCGAGATAAGACATTTTAACTAGCACTATGAAATACTTTTCTTTTTATGTCTTGGCTTTATCACTCAAAGAATTATTACAAATTAAAGAAAGTATCATTAACATAATAAAATTTGCTTGTCAAACGTATGTAATTTATGCAGGTCTCTTAAAAATACTTCATCGAAATAACTTACTCCTTACGATTCAAATGATGAATTAAGTCAGAGAAATACAACAAGCCAACGAATAATCACTTATCAGCCTTTACCAGGCAATGTCTAAGTCAAGAAAAAAAATTTTCTTTTCTCAATTTAGTTTGTATGTGTTCTTTTATTAAGCTCAAACTTTGATTGAGTGATATATCATCGAAAAGATCTTTAAATATTCGATTCTAATTCAATAGTTTGAATTATTTCGAAGGACGAACATCGAATCGGTTACGGTTAGTTTAGTTTAATATTTACAAATGTATCTTTTTAGATGACATTCCTTTTTGAACAGAAGATTTCCAATAAAATCGATTTAGTGTCATTTTCTCTGGAAATCCATTGTTTTTCTTTATCGTCTAGTTTTATTGAGAAATAAAAGTCTCATTTTATAGCCTATATACGCATGTTTTTTTCATGAAAATGAAGTCATGTCAGAAAAATATTTGTATTCTGATAGTATAAATATGTAAAGTTCTTTTTTGATTATTTGGTTCACTATTTTTATTAAAAGATTACAGTACTAAATAGTGGAAGGAAACAGAATAATTGACCAACAATGACAAGCATATAATAGATACCAATCATCACGTTCATATTTCCTGATGAAGATAGATCTGATTGGGTATTGCTCGGTGGAATTCCTTGCGGAAAACGAAAGTACCATGTTGGATCCCATCGACTTTTGATGTCTCTTAATCGTTCCCAATGATCGCGATAGTACAATTTTTGCCAGTTATTCAAATAGGGATCGATATAGTTAAGATAAGCTCCAACAATGCTTGTCGTAGGTGCTGCAGCATTCATCAATCTCTGCAACCAGTTTTCAGCTATGCTGATGGCGGTAGAATCATCTTCAGATGTATACCAGACAAAGCCGGGAGCAATATCGAAAGAAATATCAGGAAACGCCCAAGCTGTATTTTTATCTTTGTTAACATTATGCAAATAGATGATATCCACAAATTGTAAAATTCTAAATGTAGCGTTCGGTTGAGGTTCTACAAGAACATTGATCATGGCCTCCGTAATATTAATCGCCATAGCTGAGACGATATGTTGTCGTTCCTTGGCTGGAAATGGATAATTTGCCGCACCAGTAGCGATAATCATCTCGAGTTGTGTATAATTGCGCACTGTATAAAAGTCTGGTTTTGGATCTTTGGATAGCCAAGGTTGAAATGATGAAGTAAGATCTGCCTGTGGACCGTTGAACGAACCGTACATCATGAGAAAACTGCTTGATGATTCGGTGAAGATGAGAACATCAAATGAAATACGAGTATCGAGATTAGCAACTTCATCCAGAAATACCAGCCAGTTACGAAGAACAGCTGGAAAATCTTTCGGATTAGTCCAAGTAATATTCAAAAACGAAAGTTGACCGGTCGGTAAATTTGTTTGGTTGATCCGATGAATCTTATGTGTCATTTCCAATACATAGCCAAAATTCCCACCACCCCCACCACGAAGTGCCCAAAATAGATCTGGATTGCTGGTCGATGATGCTGTAACAATAGTACCATTGTAAGTGACTACTTTAAAGCTTAGAACATTGTCTGATGCTAATCCATACGAACGAGAAAATAAAGAATTATAACCACCTCCAACCGTATAACCGACCACACCAACGGTTGGACACAATCCACCGATGATCGCATACTCTGAGCCGCTCAAAGCTGTATAGACTTCATCCCATATTGCACCTGCTTGCATCGTGATTGTCTCGTTTTGCCAGTTGATTGTTTTATTTTTTAGTAATGCTGAATCCAACACTACACCTGCATGGCTACAATAACCTCCATAACTATGTCGACCACCCATGATACGGATTGGTATATCGAGTGAATAGAGTGTGGAAAGTGCTAATGCGACATCATCATATGTTGCAGGTCGTATTATGAGGCTAGGCCAAATTTGAATCGCCGTGTTCCAAAGAGTAGCTGCTCGATGATATCCGGAATCTGTTACTCGCAATACTTGTCCACCATGAGAGAGGATAGTAGATTCCATATCAGACATAGGATCACTCCTTACGTCCATCATGCCTGATATTGATAAAAATACTACTGCGCGTAGAAATATCAAGTCGAAACGAACAGAGGAACTAGCCATTTTGCAACTTCACTCAAATCTTGAATATGAAATGAGAAATTAAGAATAGTGAGTAGGATTGCAAGATGACATATCTGAGTGATCAAAGATCGGTTAAATTGTTTTCATTGAGAACAAATAGGTCTTTTGAAGTTTGAGTTTTCAATATTTACTCATCCTAAAGCATAGAATGTTTCAGAAGCTAAAGAACCCAACCCAGATTGACTCGTACGAATAAGAAATTTAGCAGTGATGAAGTCGTTGAAAAGTCGTTGTCAGAGCTTATAATACTTCAAATAACTATTCTAAAACTCTCACCAAATAAGACTTATCACGGAGTAAGCAAGAATTTTGCTATGAAGAGAGTCCTGATGCATAGTTCAAGTTGATAGAGAAAAAGATAAGAAAATGCAAGAAATCTTGACGAACACGTTTGAAAAAGAAAGACATAGATACATCAAGAGATGACGTGTTTTTTTTATTGTTGTGCGAGTCGATAGACAAGAGAAGTGTTTTGATTATTTTATAACTTAACAAAGAACTTTCTCTTGTTGTAGACTGTCAAAGAACAACAGATAATTTGAATGTGGTGGATATGCTAAACTTTGGAAGAGTCGTTGATTTCTGTCTTCAATAGCTAATTCTTCTCAAGTATGAAGTGGCGGGCCAGAACCAAAATTTTTGGTGTGGCAAACGCTGGAGAAATCGTTTTGCTAATCAATCTTTGTCCAGTTATCGATCATTTCAAATATTTTTGGTGTGGCAATTGCCACACTTTGCCGCCGTGGCGATCCGCCACTGCAACTAGGTTTTCTATCATTTTCACTCTTCTCCTAATAAATGGTTTCATCTGTTTTTTTTTTCTAATTTATTTTGTTTTCTCACATTCATATCATTTGATGTGATGTTGCCTCAAATGATTAATCTGAGGATTGCATGTAAAATGATATGTAGAAAATCAATCACGATTAAATTTTCTGGTGCTCGAAGTATTTTCGTTTTCACTATGAAGTACAAAATCTGGACATGCCGTCTCAATAAGTAAACAAACAGTTTATTAGCAAAAAGAATATTCGAAGGTAAATAATCATTACAAGAGTGTATATGACTACAACACATGTTGAATTATTAGATTGAATATTGAAAATAAAAGGCTCTGCATATAGTAAAAAGCCACAATATTTCGAGCACATTCCCTATCTGAAGGCTAAAAGTGCAAATGATGTATTCTTGATTAGAAAATGATTTATCTGAAGTAAGCAATAGTATGAAGAAGCATGCTTTTTGCTGCTGATGTCATGTGCAGTTAGATGTGATTTGTTTCTGAATACTTTTCAGTGCAGTCTCGAAGTTTTCGAGATCTTTTCAAGCTTTTCGATGATGAACATGCAAGCCTTTTGTGTGATATCGTGCCACATCGATGCAAACACGTCAAAACGAGTCCCAAGTAGAATCAGTACAATATCTGAGATGAGTATTGGTACATCAATATGTATCGATTGAAAATGTATTAAAGGCCATTAAAATTTTGCTTATCAATCAAGTGACGAATGATATTCTAATCGCTTGATTGCCATTGCAATGGGTTGCACTGGGTTGGAACGTCTCTTGTATGCTGAATAGAGCGGTTAGCAAAGTAGTCGTACTGATTCGATGGTGAACCCGACCTTGATCATGGTTTTGAAGATGGATGTAAGTGTTTGATTTGGAGTAGACGAATGTGGGTAACACAGAATACAAGAATCACAACCACACGCATACTATTCTCTTATCGAAAAACATTAGTATTATATTTATATTAGCAATAATCATTAAAAATACTATTTTTCATAACCGTATTCTTGCTCGTGAATAAAATTCTATCTTAATTAGTATATAAGCGTGACTAGATCGTGATTCTTTGACTTACTGAAGACTCAGTATATTTTCTACAGAGAGCTTAGTGTCAATATTTGAGTCAAGAAAAAGTTCTTCTATCAACAAGTTTTTTGTTTTTCATTATCAAAATACGCGTAGAGAAGAAAAGTAATTATTTGTAAGTGGAACTTGATATATTAAAAATTGCACCACATCATGATGAATTCATTTCCCCTATTCATCTTTTTTCTTTTACTTTCTGTCCTTTTTTTTCTCTTTTACTCTGTGTATACAGGTTCTACAGTTGATTTGAAATAAAAACCGAACGATTCGATTACGCCTTTTACTTCGTCTTTCTTTTATATTAACCATTCATTCCGAAGAAAAAAAGAACAACAATCATCTGACATAATTCTTTGATAACTTTTTCACTAACATGTCTACTCTTAACGAAATTTTTGATACAACCACAGTAATATGTATTCTACCGACCAATATACAAAGTCTTGAACTTGCTGATACCACATCATGATGGAATCAATATCCATATAATCTTGACAAAATTGAAGATACTGGTATGTTGTTCGGATACGATTAAGTGTAGAATATTCGACTAGAGTACATTTTTTTTCATCAAAAAATTGATAAACAATACCGATTTCATAAAAGCTTACAATTATCTTTCAATAACGGATACATATTATGAACGGATATTAAATTGTTCAATTTTTTCATTGACTTTTTTCTAATCACAACAATAAATGATAATTTATTTTTTGAAATTTAGATTGTATGCATAAAGACATATATTGCTAAAAATTATATTTCTATGATAGAGAACAGTTTGATCTAACGGCTGATCTAGAAGCAATGGCGGTCTCAATATTTTCTTAATATTTTTGTTCACTTTCATAGTTTTGAAGTACACTTTTCACAAACGATTCACCGTTCAGGTAGATGTAGAAAATTTTCAAGAATAACACTACACACGCGAAATATTAACAATTTTCAAAGGTAAAGTGTAACTTTTTTTCTGGTCAAGTGTTCTCATGTTGTCTTATACTGACAAAATTAAGTTATCCGTTTGTTTTTGACCTTGGAAAATCATGTACGTTTTGGAAGCAAAAAAATTTATAGCAGAAAATCCTTTAAAAAAATTAAATACAATTACGAAGGTAACAATAAGTTTTCCACATAATAATTTTATTGATTCGAACTCTGTTGAGTAAAATTGTGCAAGTTGGATTTAAATCTAAGTTCAGCTGGCAAATCAAACAGCAGTAAAACTTGTATTAAGTGAACATCGTTGGAACTTTTGAAAAGTGTTCAATATTAGGAGGTAGTAATCTATAGGAGAGGTCATAAACATGTTGGCCTATCAGTAAGACAGGCAATGCAGTATTTTTTCGATTTCTTTCTTTTGCATGGTCAGTTAGATTCCATATTTATACCACAATACTAGGTGATATCATTCAAAAATGCAGCATATGATTAGGATCTAACTGTAGTCATTTGTTTAAAAACTTGCAAATATTGAGTGCCTGAAAGCAAGAAAGCACATTTTATTTCTAACATTACTTTTATCATACAAAACCGAGAGTACACAAAGATCACAAAATAATAAACCAGCAAATAAAACTGCTAATCGCTTGTGTTATTATCTGTCAAATCCCAATCTGTTCGACATATATAAATACCAGTATAAGAGACAAAACAATGCATGTTATGACCACAAAATTACAAATGTCAAACCTGTTTCTGAACTTGTGGCTGCTCTATATTTGTACACCTTTGAACAAATTATTATACTTAGATACTCTTTGTATGGCTCATATCACATTGTATATGTGATGTGGGTTGCCGTTAGTAAAAGATCCATTCTCACATATTTCACACCTACTGACTATCAATGTTTTGCTCTATTTCAGATATTATTGCATTATGTGAGTAAGAATAGACAATAGAGCTCTTGTTCATTAGCACATAGAACAACGTGCTGCCACTTTTGGTATTTTTCATATTAATTTTAATTTGGCTGTACATCGAGTGACATACGAAGAACTTGTCTGGATCTTTGAATATCCTCTCAATTGTGATGACAATGTATTTCTCATCAATAAATGGATCATGACTACTGAACAGGAAGCTTTGATCTACTGCAAAATGATCAAACAGCTATTTCATCGTTATGCATTCAAGATATGTTCAAAATGGTAGTACACGGCGTCGACTAGTAGTTTTAAAATTATTTTAATGATAAGTCACTCGGTGTAATCAATAGTACCAGCCTAATTTTACTTCATATTGTCTGTCATCATGGTTGGACATCTACAGTGAAATGGCTTCTAAAAAAATAGCACCAATATTAATGTTCAACTTCATAATAGTTTAAGAAGTATACCTTTGCATGGTATGCATGTCAATAATCGTAACAAATACGGCTTTACTGTGCTCAATAATACGGACATGGACGTAGATTGATGTAACTATGGCTAGTTGTGTTTGTATTTGTGCATGTCGACGAGGTCTCTTTCATCCTTCCCACACTCGCATCCACCCATAACGACACTTACACTTCAGACTTCCCCCCGACATTCCCATTGACGTTTCTCTCTTATCAATCCTCTGATTTTCTTTTTATAGATAAGACGTACAAATATATACGAGCAAAATGTCGATTTGGAAAGATACAGATGCTGATAGAGATAGTGACGATCACTATTGCACTGATATTAGTCAAAAAGTTGAAGCCACAGAATCTGTTGAAACTTTTCAGGATCTAAAAGAATTGTTCAAGTTAGGTTACCGATTCCAAAGTACAGAAAAGTCAAAGGTACAATCATTATCCATCTGCAAACGAATTCTAGACAAACTTACTGAACTGAAACAAGAAATCATGCTTCATGATTCTAGACTGAAGACTACTATCTATCAAGATATATGGCATCGCTTGCTCGAACTATGGCTCGAACTATCACAGAAAATTGCCCATATCAATCAGATTGATCGAATTATTACTGCCAAATGTCTTGACATGATTCTGTTGGTAATTGATCAACTCAAAATTATCGATTCTTATCAGCAGAAACCTGAAAATGAAATAACTAAAAAGAAGTTTTTAGTCTGTTTGGATATGCTCGATTTGCCTCATGTTAATGCTTTTCTACAACAAAACAACGAAACACTCGATTCGATCATATACTCTTTCAATATTCGTCTCATTTTGAGTGAAATGACTGACCGCGTACCATCGAATGTCATCAACATGCTTCAAGAGCATGCCAATTTACTCGTGATATTAAAAAATTATGTTGATCAAAGAACAAAATCGATACAATTGGCTGAGAGATGCACTGTTAATTGTATTCTGTCATTTTTTTGGAATCTATGCGATCAAACCCTTGTTGTACCAAAAATGATAGAGATCGGTCTGCCGCAATATGCCGTACGTTGGCTGTCACAATTAAATGAGGAAACTGCAAATGCCGAGTTTAAGAAATCTATCCATCTTATATATAACTTGGCACGACATGATGATGGTGCTGATGAGCTCAATAAATACGAAGCGATCGAAACACTGAAACAATGCCGACGCAAGTAAATATACTCTTTGCCAAAAATCTTTCAGTGTAATCTCTGCAAGATTAAAATTTGAAACACAGTCGGACTAATTTTACTCTACACGAGAATTATATTTACGAAAATGCAGTGTATCTAAAAGATGACAGAAATAGAAAAATGCCATTCCTAATTGATATGAGCATCCCGAAAACAATAGTTGCAGTCAACTTTTTAAAAATACTTATTTTATAAAAAATATAGTACTAAAAAAATAATGATATAGTCTAAATGCTCTTTCAATTCTTCAGCACTATCAATTGACAATTATTTCTAAAAAATTTCGATTATTATCAAGGAATTCTTGCTAAATCGTAATGTCCGTCATTTTCCAAGCTTGAAAAACTTATTATATACATGGAATGGAAAATATTTATTTATCATATAAGAGTAAAGAGCGATCTATATAATCCTATTCAACGATATTCACACGCATTGAAATTCGATTTAAAGCATGAAAACATAGATCTAAGCATCCTGCGTATCTGATGCACACTAAACCAGTAATCCAAAATATATGCATTTATTTAATTTCTGCTTGATTTGTTTGTTTAAATAAAATGTGAATGTGTTACAAATAAAATTGGTTTTGAAGAGGATGTTATTCCAAGGTACTTTTTTTGACTGATCACGCAACTCATAAACATGTGTCGATAATTATCCATTTGTGAGCCATCATCTTCAAGATAGTTAGTAAGAGCACGTACCCTATGTTGAATCTTGACACTCAAAAACACCATCTAAACTGTCGAAAGTACATATAGTTGAACGAGCACAAAATGTAATAATTATGAGTATAATACATCAGGAGTGTATTGTCCATAATTGAATTATTTTATAGGAAATAGTTTCTAGTAGAGCTGGTAAAGTACAAAGTGATAAAAAAATTTCAAGAATTTTCAGAATATATCAATACTTTTTATGACTATATTTTTGTAATTACAATAAAATGGAAAAAATTCAGTTTTTGAAAATTTGAGGATGAGAGAGACTTCACTAAATTTGAAGACTTTTTTAAGACATAAATATATAGAATAGTAGAGAACTCAGAGGACGATCAGACTGTGAGATTATTTTTGTAACAGTATGTCTTTATCGAGAAAGTATCCTTGAGAAAATTAACTGCAACCACTGTTTTCGGGATCTATATCTGTCTAAGTCTATCTAGGCGAAGAAGATGTATAAGAACTTCACCTACACATAAAAAGTGTAGAGAAATATCAGTTTGCAAGTATAAATATCTCACAGGTGAATTAGTTTTTTATCAGTAATTACGATTGCATAGGAACTGGATAAAACAAAATTCATATTTATGGCTTGACACTTCGTTGGCCTTGGCACTTCTCTTCTCACCTGAACAGCTCAAAAGTGATCAAGAATGCATGAACGACGTCCTCAATCAGATTCTACAACATACTATCGACGCTGCAAATGACAATCGATTTCGAAATAAGACTGGTTTTCATGTTAGTGAACCTCTAGCTGTTATGGTCAAACTATTTGTTGTGGATGAAGTAACGCTTGATTATATCCTCTGTAAAGCAGAAACTGAGCCTCCATTAGATATATTATCAACTATTCGTCAATTCACTTGGATTCTCATTGCCTTTTACAACGAACGAGATAAAAACGATCACCTCATACAATTCACGTTGATTGCGATAATGAACATTCTGTGGAGTATCTCATTTCAAGTTCAATATAGGCCCTATCTGACCACTGATAACAAATTAGCTATGTTTATTATCACGGATCTAGCCAAAAACGATTACCCAGAGACCATTTGTTGGTACAAACCACGTTCAATGGAAAGTATACGAAATGCTGCTCGTGGTATACTTTACAATCTTGATAAAGTAATTGATGGTACCAATAGAGAAGCGGAAGATAGTGGAAATCAATTTAACACGATACAGACAGTTATTAGGTTGGTTGAACTCGATGTTATCATATTTTTTGAATTATGTAATTTTTTTGCCATTAGTTCTACCGACAAGCCATCCATCATGATCAGCTATTGTCATGAAAACAAAGAGTTTTGTGGTAAACTTCTTGAACTATTGTCAACTCATCGTGATGAATTCGATGTATGGATTGATCAAACTCACTGTCAGTCGGCCAGCGATCTATGGGAAGTGATTGCTTATGGAATGGAACAAGCTCATGTTATTGTGTGTCTTGTTTCTAATCATTATTATGAGAGTAAATCGTGTCGTCGAGAGTTTACATATGCTGTAGAAACACTTAAGAAACCTATTGTACCTGTACTGCTGGAAGACATTGAACCTAAAGGATGGTTGGGTAAGTTGATTATCATCTTCGCATGTTCCTGCTTGAAAAAAACGAATAAATTCTAAGAAGACTGATTTAGCTTTTGTTGAATGGTATAGGTATTCGAATGTCGGGTGTGAAGTATGTGCGCTTCAGCAACGTCAAAGTACTAAATCAAACAAAAATTGACGATCTGTTAAACACTATTCTCGTATCACTCAGACAGTCACAAAGTTCAACTACAAGCCCATCGGCTATTCAATATATTTCAAATCAAATGAAGCGAAATGAGTCAGTTGTAACAAGCCGCAAGAGTTCTATTAGTACTTCTATGCGCTTACCATTGAGTAGATGGTCGATGGCAACCATCAATGACATCAAACAATGGTTTGCTCATTACCACATTTCAGCTGAACTTCGAGACTTGTACAACTTTCAGACCGGTCAAGAAATGCTTCAATATGCACAAATGCTGATCGATAACTATGAGAAGCATATAGAAATGTATTCGAAAGCATTTTCGAAGAAATACAACGGTAATGATCTACTTCCGCACGAATTCAATCGCTTTGCTGAAGCCATGAAACAGCTACTCAAAGATAATAAGCTGTCTCCCAACTCTATTCTTGTTGTTCAGCCAACTCAGTAAAGATAGAGGTGGACGAGCGCCCAATATTACTTGAATACAAGCTCTGACTCTCTTTTTTTTGTATTTGTACATATACTCATCGTTTAGGCGCTCATACTCTCACTTGTACTCGAAAATTCACTATTGAAACTTTTGAAAACTTCATCAAAACTGTAACGACAACTTATTTGATGTTCAGTAGGCAATAAAATTAATATGAAGTACTCTTGATTAGATTTGGTTTCTATCATAAATGATTCAAAATAAAAGTTTTCTTTTTTCAAAGCTACTGCTTGCCAAGTCTGCCGTATATGGGACATTTCGAACTGTATCCCTTTGCTAGCATACTATATTTCCCTTTTCCATAATGAGTTCCATAGGTAACCCTTCTATCGCCTTGTATTTCGGATAAAAAAAAATCAAGACCTTGGTACCAAGAGAGCACCGCAAGATCTTCAGCAAACTTTTGACTAGAAGTACACGTGCTTGCAAATACTAAACCAAATACTAAGATAAGAATCTCCAGAACTAGTGTAAGTCAATTTTACATACGTATGTCTGTATTTATTGTTTCACTACTAGATCCCTTAATTGATCTGAATGTGAATGGATAAGTAAGAGTTTGAGTATTTATTGGACATCCACTTTTAAACTCCTGCATACATACATCCACGCACAGACTAGGAATTAAAAGGACTAGAACTGATCATTAGTGCTTTGCAGCCTGAGAATGAAATATCATCTACTATTGTCTGGTGATTCGTTGACATATGTTACCATAAACTCTGTTCGTATAGTAATTGACATGATTCCGTGTATCATACACATTGATTCGTAATGTTTTCATGAAGACAATCATTTAGTGCATCAACACACACGAACATGATTAGGTGTGATTATTCATTTAAAATCACTGTTCAATTTCAGCAGTGAAAACAAACTGATACGTTCGTCCTTTGCAGTGTCTTTCTTCAAACTATTGCTTATTTCCGTGTTGGAGTTCTATATGCGTTTTTTTCGAAGTTTCATCAAGTAAGTCGACATTTTTCAACATTGATATGCTTGCGCTTGTCAGAAATATTTATTTGGTCACTAAAACAAGTTAGATTTGTATATGGGGTGTGGAGTATCGACCAGAGCTTGTAAGTGTAGAGAAAACATTAAAACAAGACCATAATTGTACCTATAGCAACATTTAGCTCTCATCCACACTCACATCCTGAAGTCTGCATATTCACACAAACACACCCACACCCTATATGAACGAGTTCTGTCCTCACTGTGGTCGCCGAAATAATCTGCATTTTCTATGCAATGCATTGGAAAATCATTCTCTTTGCGCTATTCAACTTCAACTGATGACAGGTATTTACAGTGAAAGTTTCAACTTGTTTCTTCATCCGAGAGAAAAATTAACAGTTTTGTAATGAAAGTGGGTCTCTCTTTTGCATTTTCTTTTATTTCTCTTTCTTCTCTTTTATTGCTTCCCTTTTTTGTTCCTTTCAAAGATTATGATTAATCATAGTTTACACTGTTGTGTGAACTATGCCAATAATAATGCAAATCTCTCTGTCTTTCTTCTACTTCTTTCATTTTTTTTCGTTTGACTCCATTGCTCTCTGTTTTCTTGCACTAGCCGTCTCTTCGATGTTGACTCTATTTTTATAAGCGTTCACGCAGTGTCGTCGCGAAGTAACTACCATTGAAGGATATTCTATGGAAGTCATCGGAAAAAGTGACAAAATGGAAAAATTTTTATTGAGCTTCGTTAGCGACATCAAAAAATTTCTAACACCGAAAGGGTAAGAATGACCTCTGCTCATGACAACTTGCGTCCACAAACACATAAAATATAACGTATACTTTAAAAACAGGCTGCTGCTTTCTTCATAAAACAAACGAAAGAGTAAATTATAGCCTTCTAGTTGAGATCAAATGACACACGAATAAGAATCTTTCTCACAAAGTATTACTGATCATTTCTAGAATAGCAATGGCAACGGCCCATATATCAACAGAACCCATTGATGAAAATCTCGAGACATTGTCTGTCATCTGGCTCGACACTTATGGTAACGATGCAAGAAATCTCAAGGCTCAACAACAACTTCGTACACCATTTCATCATTTGAAGACATTTGTCAGCGTTGACGAATGCGAGAAACGTATTCAATTTGTGCATGAAGGTGATCGAGTAGTCTTGATCGTAGGAAGTAGCTCAGGTAGAATATGGATGCCTCACATTCATCAGCTGAGACAAATATGGTTAATCTATACCTTCAGCATGAACAAGAAAAACGAAGACTGGATCAAACATTTCTCAAGAGTGAGTAAACTATCCTATGTTTGTTTGTATTCGAAGAGGTTTGTTATAAAGATTCAACCCAGGTAACGAAATTTTGTGTCGAATTTAGCTTTGAAATACAGGGCTACAAAGCGATTTGTTTTCAAACTTCCTCCATGATAGCTTCGGCAAAAGATTAACGGATTTTAATTTTTTTTCCTTTTCGAAAACGAAAACAAAATGGTTAGAGATACAATGCGGCCATCACTCAGATCGATGACAGGATCATTTGCAAAAGGAGCGATGTAAACAGTCGATATGGTACCCTTGACTTTCTACTTGCCACGTGCTACATCAATTCTTCATTCTTTCTAATGGAGTCTTATTTTCTCCTAAAATTGATGGATTAAAGACAGCTTCATTTGATGTGAAAAAAAAAAAACAGGGTCATTCTTGTCATACAATGTTGTCAGTGAGAGTAATCTGAAAGGCTACTGCATCCGCATCGATGCAATGAAGTAATGACGCAAGAAAACGAATAGAGGCTAAGTTGGGGCTAGACCATGACGAAGTTATGCATAAGTAGTCTAGTGGATTCTAATGAACACATAAAGTTTGATTCATTTGCGATTATAATCGATGGTTTTTCTTGACTAAATTGCGATTTGAAGGTAAAATTTAGAGTAGCGTCATGCTAAACATAATTCACAACATCGTTGAAGTTTTATCATTGGGTTGTTTAAATAAAACTGCGAAACTATTTTCACTTGCCAAGATTATTTTCAATAGGCAGTGTTAACATTGAACTGAAATAGGCATCTGACGGATTCATTGCATTCTCTTTCAGATTAACGATGTCACCGAAGAGTTGGATGAA
Source organism: Rotaria sp. Silwood1 (assembly GCA_905250075.1). Classification (NCBI taxonomy): domain Eukaryota; kingdom Metazoa; phylum Rotifera; class Eurotatoria; order Philodinida; family Philodinidae; genus Rotaria; species Rotaria sp. Silwood1. The sequence continues at coordinate 273,353 of CAJNOP010000042.1, forward strand.
CTCGTCACTCTAGTTGTATCCATTCAGAAGAAACCAAGAAGCCAGCGCATGCTTGATGAGCCACTCTCATTACTAATATGGAGCATGTGTGGAATAAATGAAATGAATACCTATCATTCATGTAAGATTGTGACGTTGGAATTACTCTTTGTCTGCTAACAGTTGTTGTAACTATTGCAATGGTATCCAGGTCGAGTTCGAGTAGAATGCAACTGCTTCATGTTAGCAGGATGTGGGTGTGGGTGTTATTGAAAAATATAGCAACATCCACATCCACACTCTAGGTTTTATATAACAATGCACAATGTCATTTGCATATAAGAGGACCAAAACATCAATCATATCAAGAGTAATCTGAAGTACACGGTTAGGTTCAATTTTACTGATACTATCTTATAAAATATGCTTCTAAACTTTGATCATATCTTTGCTAAAGCATACACATTCCAATTTACATATATTGTCTTCCAAATATCGATACATTAGTGATACAATATGGAACATACGAATTATTATTATTTCAGCATCGCTTTGAGATGGATCAATCAAAACAAGTTGTATGGCTTTTCGATGATGATTTTAATCTTTTAACAGCTAAATTTTTCTCTGTCGATCATTCAGCTGAATAAATGACAAAATGTGTTCCATGTCCTAACTCTTGCAATTCATCGATAATGGATTGTTCTCCATTGAATTATACCAAATGTTTAATTGTAACTAATTTGCATTCAACTTCAGTAAAAAATTGAAAATATCTATCAGCAAATGCATAAGCATTTTTCCTATCGTTTAAATATGATAAAGCAAGATTATAATTACTTTGAATATTGTTATCAAATGTTATCCTTTTATATCCAATCTATTGTTGTCAGTTTTGACTCTATAACTATTTTTACATTTGAATTCTCAATCGTCTTCTATTTAAATATTTCGTATCAAAATCATGTCACTTCGATTTATTGATCAGAATTGAAAATAAGTCCATAGAATCCAACATATCATATGTTTCTTGTGTTTTCAGAGGTGATGCACTAATTGTATTATGAATATTCATTATATGGTAAAGTTGAAAGATCATGAATCAAACGTAATATAGCTGATGATGCTATCGATAATAGATACAGAATATGTTCAATATAATTACATTGAATAATATCCTTGGATGACATATTCATTAAAATTTAACGGTGGGAAGTTGTTAGTAATTTCTCTCTTTCTCTATCATTCAAAATATCTTATTTAACTAATAATTGAAAATGATTTCTTGCTTCATTTATCACTTCTTTTTGAACAATGGTCCTGATAAAGCCTTTGATATTCTTTGTTACAATACTTGTTATTTTTGTTTGTAATGGATTGTTAAAACGATCTATTAAATGGCTCGTTCCATGATATTATATGGATGTTGATCAAAAAGTGATTAAGAAGAATTTTATGAATATCTTCGGTTCTTTTCGACAATTTCTTTTCAATTTTTTTCAAAAAATGTTCACCTCATTGTTTTGCATATGAATAACCTTTATCCCGTTGTTCCTTGATTCGATAACTGGCTGATGTTGTAAAATTAAAGAAATTTTCTATTGTCGTTAAAATAGAATTAGCCATATTGTATTCTACTGTCATTTCAGTCTTTATAGCAAATTCTGTAATACGTTGACACGCTTGTTTAGTCATTTCCGTAGCACATTTAGATAATAATGAATATTGTATTATTCGCCCCTCCTATTGTTGAATATAGTATTTGATCACATTTCAATCGTTCTTGTGAAAGAAATTCATTATATTTAGCAGCTGTAAAATTTTATCTTGGTTTCGAATTGATGCCAATACTGTTAAATAATGTTGTTATGTCTTTTTTTTGTATTGAAATAAAATATAGGTGTTTGTTCAAGATGATCTAATGATGCCCGAACCATCATATAAGATCAGTTTGCATACTTGACAAATGATGTATTTGAACACAGATGTGGATCAAACATGTCAAATTAACTCTTATAAATTTGTTTTTAATGTTGGTTGATCACAAAATAATAACCAACTTTTTTTTCCAAATGTCCACTATATCTATGACGCTTCGTTCATCATAATGTTAAGTAATTAATTTAACGCGGAATCGTTTAAAAACAAAGAAGTCTGAAACTACGAACGTTGTTGCAGATATTGAAAAAATATCGAGGCGGCGATTTAGTCTAGCCCACTCGTTAGAAGTTTGATTTACCTGATGTAGTCTTAGATTTCTGTATTCAATGGTCAATGTTTCTCAAATATGTTTTCTATCATATTCACTCTTCTTTCGATAAATGGTTTCATCTGTTTTTCTTTTTAAACATTGTTATTTTCTCACATTCATATCGTTTGATATGATGTTGCCTCAAATGAATACTCTGATGATGGCATGTGAATGATTTGTAGAAAAATCAATCACACTTTAATTTTCTGATGTTCGAAGTATTTCAAATTTTACTATGAGGAAATGAGATCTAGACATGTTGTCTCAATAAATAAACAAGCAGTTTGTTAGCAGTGTTGAATCAATAGATTGAATATTGACTTTAAAGGCAATGCATATAAGAGAAGGCAATGATATTTCTAGCACTCCCTCGCCTCACATGAAATCTAAAACTGCAAAGAATATGTTCTTGGCCAGAAAATGATTTATTTGGAATAAACTTTTGCATGAACAAACAAGCCTTTTGCTGTTGATGTCATATGAAATTAGACGAGATGATTCGAATGATTCTGTTAGATTTTAGAAAAAAAAGATATCGGTAATTGAATATGATCAAGTGTAGTGTCTGGTTTATAGTTGTTTCCGAATACTTTCAAGTAAAGTTTCGAGACTTTTTGAATCTTTACCAAGCTTTTCGATGATGATCGTACGAGCCTTTTGTGCAACACCATGCCACATGGATATAAGCGCACCAAAACGAGTCTCAAGTAAAATTAGTACAATAGCTGAAATGAGAACTGGTACATCGGTATGTATCGAGTGAAAGTCTGTCAAAGATTTGCCTGTTAACTGTTGAATGGATTCAACATCCAAATGCCAAAGACCATTAAAACTTTGCTTGTCGATTAAGTGACGAACGATATCTTGATCGTTCAACTGCCATTGCGATAGGTTGGACTGCGCTGAAACAGCTTTTGTATGCTTATTAGAACAGCTAAGAAAGTAGTCTTCCCTATTCGATGGTGAGTGCGACCTTGATCTTGATCTTGATATTGCTCTTGATCTTGTTCTGAATCTTAATCTTGATCTTGATCTTGATCTTGATCTTGATCTTGATCTTGATCTT
>CAJNOP010000042.1:276658-287665 GCA_905250075.1 Rotaria sp. Silwood1
ATCTTGATCTTGATCTTGATCTTGATCTTGATCTTGATCTTGATCTTCGTCGTCTTGCACATTCAGGTCGATCATTAGCTTTAGATGAGGTCCTGCAGGATGATAGTGAATCATATAAACTTTTATTCAAGGTGTCATCTCTAGCAGCGCCGCCACGATCACGACCTATACCGACACGATAACCAACATAAGTGCCATATACGGAAGAGCCCATAAGATTGCTATTAAGAGTTATGGATCCATGAGTCTGATTGTATGGACTTGATGTTAGATGCTGATCATCAGCTGAAATTTGAATTGGTACTTCCCGAAGAACCATATGAGCATTGTTTCCATCTGTTCGTTTTTCGATACCGATAAAGGCCGTGTGCGGACTCAAAATATTGTGTTTTAATGATAATTCAATGATACGTTTCTTTTCTGCTTCCTTTATTTCCGATATTGTCAATTCGTTTGATTCTTTTATGTTATCCTGGAAGCGAGATTGTCGACTGCCAACTGCCGTTCTTTTAGCAGGTAGTTTAGCGTGTTGTAATTCCAAGATGAGTGCTTTGGCTGCAAGACGTGCAATCATTCCGTTCTCACATATACTAGGTATTCGGCTGATTCTTGCGACACTCAGTTGCTGTTGATCAACTTGAAGTTCAACCGATGAATTATGATCGAACGGAACCGATTTGTCATCTAAGAGACCATAAACAATTAAACGATCTTTAGCATAAACTGGTGGTAATTGATTTGGTACAGTTTCTACAACTGTTGTGCCGAGATTCCACTTCACTTTTACATTAGTAATGCATCGTTGAAGAGCTTTCTGCAATTGTTCTCCAACGTGAATATCAACAGTGGTATTTGGAGGAATAAAAACAAATCGACCGTTCGTTGATCGAGCAAGACCTTTGACTAACGAGCGACTAGGTGATTGACCCAAACCGAACGAGAATATTCGTGTTGATAAAGCCATCGAACGACACAAGTCGAGTACTTCAGTAACATTCGAGATTTCACCGTCAGTAAGAAGAAAGATTTGACGAGATCGTCCTTGAGTTGGTGAGTGTTGCTCAAGCCACTTGAGAGGTTTTAACTACAACAAAAAATTTTATACATTATATTAAATGAAAAAAAATACAAGATATACTTACAAGTTCAGTGCCACCCAAATCAGCTTGCATAGTCTTGACAAGCCTTTCAGCTTGTTGAGCATTGTCTTCATTATAAACTACAGTGATTTGATTGAACAGGGTCACATATTTCGATCCAAAACGAATAATATTGAAATAACAATTCATCGGTAAACTTTTTAGAAAGAGTAAAGTTGCTTGTCGAGCTAATCCAATCTTATTCTCGTCGTCCATGGATCCGCTACAGTCTACAACGAAAACAAACTCATTTGTTTCACTACTAAATTTGGTTACATGTTGACAATCATCTTCTGTAGGCATGAACGTAGCCATGACCGCACCAGATTCAATGGTCGCAATGAGAGTATCACATTTTTCAGCAAGTTCAATATTAATTAGAATATCGCGGTCTAGATGAGTATTTTGCTGGGCGAATTTCACTGTGTAATGATCTCGTTGTGAAAGATCGATTTCAATTGGATGTGATGAAGAATTGATGCGTGCAATCTGTGTACCATCTAAATTTTCCACTTGACAACAGAACTCAATTGTATATGGACTTGTTTGGATGTACTGAGCATTCGTACCCGCTGGTGAGCTTATTCCACCTCTCTCAGGATTATATCGAGGTGCAATAGTCGTCGGTACTACGAATCGAATGATGGAACCTTGAATAAGGTCCAGCTCGGTAACATATGAGATCGTGATTGTACATTCTTTCGATGGAGGTAAGGCACCAACGTTGATAATGAAGTTATCTTGTGACTTCTCATCTTGTTCCATAAGATATGCTCCATGCCCATGTTCTAATGCTTCGGTATAATCCTTTTGTGCTACTTTCTTCTCCTTTAATTCAGCAACAATTTCTCGATTATCAATGTGAGCCACGAATGCATAGATTGCTGCTTGTTCTTCTATTGGAAAGCAATAAACAGCTTCAATTGGTGTTGCTTCATCGTTGCGAAATACTTGCGTAATTGTCACATCAGCAGCAAATGAACGAATTGTACCATGGATATTCACATTCTTGAGAGGAACGACTTGTAACGATTGATTATTTTGATTCACAATACGTAACATAATTGTAGAGGATACTTAAAAAGAAATACGTTTACGATATGAAAAATAATAAATGTGTGGTTGTTTTCTTTCTCATCTGTTCTATTTGTTGACGGCGTGTCTTGCACAAGTCAATATTACAACAGAGGGAAAAAAAGAATAAGACAAAATGAGTCATTCTAATCCTATTTGTTAACGTTACAAGAAGCGAGTCATGCGATGTCTAAAAATCTCAATGTAACGATACATCAGTAAACCGGTAGTTCGACAAAATTCAATATTTCACAGTTTCCACCGATACTTGCACAATATACATAATAGCCAAAGCTTTGATGAATCAGTTACACTTCACTTAATGTGATATCGAATCGTTAGATTGTTGTTGCAGATCTACATTTTCTCTAAACGTAACCAAGGTCATTATGATTCTTTCTCTCTACTATTGTTTGTTTTATTTGTTTCGATTTATCAATCTGAATCAGTCACTAACATTTTCTGTCCTTTGTTTAGGCTTTTTCTTTTTTTCCTAAGCTTTCTGTTGTGATCATGCACCTCCTGTTATTCCTATTCATATACAATTTCATTTTGTATTTTGCTATTTATTGCTATTGATCAAAGAAATAAATTTAGTTTGTTGTGTCACATTTAATTTTTGTTTAATGACTAAGAATCGATAAAAAACGAAAATTATTTTGAAGGTATTAAATGCTCATAAAAAATCTTCATCACTACGAAATCATCTCCTTAATACTCTATCATTGTACTTGGAAATAACGATTATTTTGTTTCGTAAATATAAACTCATCGTTCATTTGATTCCACTCGAGTTTATTTTATGATCTATATAAATATACGAAAACTTTATCCCTTCATCTAGAAGAGTCTCTTTGTTGTTCGAGTTCTTCTTATTAAAGTTCATGTAAATTAATATTTTTTTTTGGTTAAGACGACTTTATTATTTTCACCTCATGGAAAAATATCTTCAAGTCGTTGATGGTGATCGTATTTATCCGATTTTAAAATTTACTATCAGCTGAAATATGAAAGAATCAACAATCATCATGATTCGTTACTACCCATTGATCAATATTAATTGAACAAAAACGTTCATGAATTCGAACTGACCAAATACATTCGAATGTTATTGATGAACGTAAATCAAGACGACTTTTCTCTTTCTGTTTTGTTAAAAATAGGAATAGCAAGAAAACTATTCTTAGATTTTAGATCACAAATGATTTCATATTTTCCATATGTAATAGGTGAATGTCATACTTTGATAAATTCAAACGATAGGAAGATATTTATCATTAACAGTAATCGAACTTTCAATACCAGTTTTCATATAAATGGTTCGATAAGGTTGAGTTAGTGGAACGATATTTCGTTAAACAACAAGATTTTCATCGATGATTAATGGATCAAGAGTTAATCAAAGATGTTCAAGTTCATTAAGTTTGATTTCTTCTAATTGAATATTATGATTAATTAAATTATATTGATTTTGTGTTAGATTTAGTTCATTAATCAATTGATCGACTTCATTTTGAAGATGACTAAGTTCTATTTGACATTTTTATTTTCGACACTTTTTAAAAGAACCTAAACGACTGTAAAAACTCTTTTAGGTGAGAGTTTTTCATCGAATTCTGGTGAATATATCGATGAGAACTGATCACATGGCTTGTTAACTATTTCAAAATTCACTGAGATTTTTAAAAATGTGTTGATCTGACCATTTTGGTACTAAATTACCTAATGTTCGACTGTAATAAAAATAGGTTTCTAGGTTAAACAAATAATATGGAGCTAAGACCGTCGTTTCAAGAACAATGCATTATTGTTTTATACATAGTAACTAAAAGGACATAATATACCCTGATATTATTTAATTTTTTTTTTTTTTGAAAATAGAATCGAACATTGGATTATTTAGTACCAAAATGATTAGATCCACACATTCTTTTAAATCTCAGAGAATCTTGAAAGAGTTAAGAAGCCATGTGATCAGTTCTTATCGATATATTCACCAGAATTCGCTAAAAAATTATCATCTAAACTAGTTTTGACAGCCGTTTATTTCAAAATCAGAGTTGGAGAGAAAACTAATTCGTGTATGTTGTAGAACAAGTTCCGTTATTTCGAACTGGCAAGCCTACCAGTTACGTTCATTCGAGTTTTCTGATCGATTTTCTCGTTCACAGTTCCTCTACGTTGCGAATCAGTTGAATCCGTATCTCTCTAAAAATGGCAGCTACATATAAAAATTTTATAATCAAACTGATCAGTGCAAAATACTCTAGAAATTCTGACAGTTCACTGAATTTGGACGTGGTCGCGGATCGACTGGTGAATCCCCATGCAAACATCCATTAGTGTGTTTTTAAATACTAAGGATAATACTACAACCCTAATCTCAAGCAGAAAAGTTTTTTTGAATATGAGCCTTTCACCAGACTCTAACAGCTATTACGGTTGTGATGATTTCAAATAGAAGAGTCGCTAGCGCTGATGTAGTTACGCTTCACTTAGCTTTTTCATATCATTAATCGTACCGCTTACATCAAACGTACACGTTCATATACATAAAACGGAGAGAAGAGTCAAGGAGAGCGAGATGGTTCACGATACATAGTTACAATAGAAAGAACAATAAAGCATGTGCTATGAAGAGATGACACAAGAAGGTTGAACATTTGGTATGGACAGTCAATTCAACCAAGTGATGATAGTAGATAATGGTACACATTGCATTCAGCCGAGAGCGTCACAAAGATAAGAACTGACACAAACAAAACAGATACGCGACAGTGCAAGAACCATGCTCGACGAGACTATTGTTTCTCTCTTAGATGATCTTTTCATCAATGACTACCGCTCAACAAGTGATGCTATTCAACCCGGAGCAGCTGTGCTGATCTCGATTGATGATCAAATTGTTTATCAACGTTGCATCGGCTTTGCCAATATACTTCAGTCAGAAGCCATTACCTGTAATACAAACTTTCGTCTGGCATCGCTGTCCAAACAATTTATAGCATATGGAATCGTTTTGCTTGAAGACCAACGTAAGCTTACCCGACAAGATACTCTGGCATCTTTCTTCTCCTCAGAATTCAAACAAAAATGTCCGAAACTGAGTAGCACAGTTCGTATTCAACATTTACTAGATCATTCATCTGGAGTAATGGACTATGAAAATTGTGATCCATTGCCGGATGGTCGTCAATGGTTGGATCATGATGTTCTAGCGATATTAACAGATGAGACATATTTTGAGCCAGGTTCACAATATCGTTACAGTAATACGGGTTACATTCTCCTAGGACTTATCATCGAAGTAGTTTCCGACCAAGCATTAGGTGATTTCTTGCAAAAGTTCATCTTTGAGCCATGTGGCATGCAGACGAGTATCGTTTTTGATTCGAATCATACTCAAATAGCGAACCGAGCTTTTGGGTACGCACCAAAAGAAGACAACGAGCACTATGTTCTCTCTGATCAAAGTCTGACAAGCGCAACACGAGGTGACGGAGGTATCTACATGTCGATGAACGATTATTTTCAATGGTATCGGCACTATCAACCAATAACATCAGCTGTGTTTCCGATTCAGAATGTGTCGAACTCTTCACCACAATACTACTCACTAGGTTGGTTCCTTTCAGATGCTAATGGACACACACGCATTCACTCAGGTCATTCATGCGGTTTTACTCATCAAGTTTTTCGTATCGATGAAGAACAACGTCGAGTTCTGGTTTTATATTTATCAAATATTAATGAGAATGACAAACGACTAGGCAACTTCAATCGTCTGATTGTCGAGCGGATTCCACAGCTAAGACCAAACAAGTTAGATCTACTCCGAAGTCTAACAGAACTAACACGCTAAACTGATATGCTGTCAAAATTGAATATTAAATTCTGAAAAAAACGATCACAAAAAATATCCACACTACATGTGCTGTTTTGAACCCGATCACTAGAAGAACAAAAGATGATACATTTTTGATAAAGTTTTAGACCAAAACTACGTAATCCCGATCATTGCTTGATCCACCAATCACAGCCATAGTTTCATCGTGATGTGTGTGAGCGTGGATGTGCGGCATTGACATTCTTTTAGCGCACATCCACACCCACCCAATGTTACAAATTATATCGCGTATAGTTGAAAATGATTAACTTTATTCGAGGTTACATATTGTAGTGTATTGACAATAATTATTATTATTGTTACATTTATTTCATTTCTTATCTGTTGGTGTTTGTCTACTGATGAGTCATGATTTACATATATGTATAATTCTACAACTCCACCATGGGGATCACAAGCCAGTGATCTCTGTGCCGGTCGCAAGTCCGGAAAAAGGAGGAGCGTTAGACGGAAGGGGTGCAGATACCGCCGTTTGTAAAACGAAAAAGACGAAAGAAACCAACCATGAACGTTAAATATCAAAAACTATACCGGCTCGGACGGCGCCCGGGTGAACAAGGTCCGCGTCCTCTGTCGTGGAACCAGGACAGAATCGAAAAATTGGTTACTGGAACAACCACTCATATGAAAACCGTAACAAAAAGATATACAACAACAACAACAACGACACCATCAACGTCAACGCAAACAACAGCGAGCAAGTATGGCTCAGACAAACTCAAATTGATGAAAGATACTTTCACTGTGGGCACATGGAATGTTCGAACGTTATGGGCGACTGGCAAACTGGAACTACTACGAAATGAAATGAAACGTTACAGTTACGACGTCATCGGCATTTCCGAAGTACGGTGGACAGGAAAAGGTGAAACAACAAACGGTGACTTCATTTGGTGCGGGAATGACAATACACACAATAAAGGTGTTGGAATGTTACTCAGCACAAGAGCTCGAAAGGCTCTTATGAGCTACAATCCAATCAATCCAAGATTAATCACTGCAAGGTTTAAAGCAACACCATTCAATATAACAATAATCAATGTATATGCCCCAACATCTGACGCAACAGAAAATGACATCGAAGCATTCTATAGCAATTTGGAAGACGCTATAGGAAAAACTCCAAAAAAAGATATACTTATACTAACTGGTGACTGGAACGCCAAGGTGGGTAATGACAATACTGGTTGGGAAGCCGTCATGGGCAGATATGGATATGGAACAAGAAACGAACGTGGCGAACATCTATTGGAATTCGCAACACTACATAATCTATTTATTTGTAACACAAGATTTCAACAAAAACCAATTCGCAAATGGACATGGGAATCACCAGATGGTATACACAAAAACATGATCGACCTCATCATGATACAAAAAGGTTGGAAAACATCTGTCGTCAACTGTAGAACATTCCAAGGAGCTGATATCAGCTCTGACCATTCCTTAGTTTTGTGCAATATCAAACTAAGACTGAAAAACCTACACAATAAACCAAAATATAATCAACGACTCAACATACAACAGCTCAATGATCAAACAACCAAAACATCATATCAAAAACACTTGGAAAACAACTTAAACAACATTCAAACAACGAAAAACATAGATGACCATGCACTACAAATTGAAAAAGCAATTAAAGAAGCATTACAAGCGAGCATACCCACTCAAAAAGCAACATCAAAGAAACCATGGATCTCAACTCAAACATTGGAGTTAGCAGATGAAAAACGAAAAGCAAAACAAGTGAAACACATCTCAATACAACTCAACAACAAGTACAAACATCTTTGCAACGAGGTAAAAAAAGCAGCAAGGAAAGACAAAGACAAGTGGATACAAACTCAATGTGAAGAAATTCAAATGGGATTGAAAGTTGGTAACAGCAAGCAAGCATACAACTTGGTGAAACTATTAAAAAAGAAATTTCAACCAAAATTAACAGCTATACGAGATCAAGATGGCACAATAGTACAATCGAAACAAGGCATCATGGAAAGGTGGACAAAATACTGCAGTGGACTGTACGAAGATAATGGTGGTGGGGAAAAGGTAGTGGAAGAACTGGTAAACATAAGTCCTTCAAACGACAATTCATCATATGGCATACTATATAATGAAGTACAAGATGCAATACAAAAACTCAAGAAAAACAAAAGTCCAGGAACCGACGAAATTACAGCGGAAATGATTCAAAGTGGTGGTGAAAAATTGGTACACAAAATTTATGAGTTGTGCAATAGAGCTTGGGAAGAGGAAACAATTCCAGATGAATGGGGACGATCAATCTTGGTGCCAATTCCCAAAAAAGGCGACGCCAGTGAGTGCTTGAATTACAGAACAATATCTTTAATCAATCATACGGGAAAGGTGTTACTAATGGTATTACTCAACAGGTTGAAACAACATTTGGATCCATATATGTCCGAGGAACAAGCGGGGTTCCGGAAGGACAGAAATACAACACACCAAATCCTAATACTCAGACTTCTGGCAGAAAAAGCAAAACGCAACGGCAAAAAAATCTACAATTGCTTCATCGACTTCACCAAAGCTTTTGATACAATCAAACACAATATCATATGGGCTGTTCTTAGGTCGTATGCGGTGGACAACAAGGTGGTCATATTACTGGAAAAAATCTACGGTAAATCTCGGTCAGCAGTTCGAATAGGCACGGATATTGGTGAATGGTTTGAAACGAACGTCGGCACTAGACAGGGTGACCCTCTGTCACCACTTTTGTTTATTGCATATTTGGAAAGAATAATGGATAAGACAACGTCAAAAAACAATGGGGTAAATGTTAGTGGAACAGTGGTCAATAACCTACGATTTGCTGATGATATCGATCTTTTGAGTGAGAATCATATCTCACTTCAAGAACAAATTGAACAACTTACAACAACGGCAGCAGAAGCAGGACTCTCGGTGAATACAAACAAAACAAAAACAATGGTGTTTGGTGGTAGATCTATCGACAGGGAAATGGAAATACAAGGTGCAATCATCGAAAATGTTGAGGAGTTTGAGTACCTCGGTAGCATGCTAACGTGGGACAATAACTGCTCAAAAGAAATCAAGAGAAGAATCAACAAAGCAATTGGTGCAATGGCAAGTTTGAAACATATATGGAACACAAAAAAGATAAAGATCGAAAACAAACTAAAACTTTTAACTACCTGTGTTTTCAGTGTACTACTATATGCCTGTGAAACATGGACGTTAAAAGAAGGTGACAAAAAGAAACTACTGGCGTTTGAAATGCGGTGCTACCGAAGATTACTTCAGATTAGGCATGCACCGAGCCCGAACTATAGTTCGGGGTTCGGACCGAACGGTTCGGGTTCGGGTTCGGGCTCGGGCTCGGTCACAAAGTTCGGGTTCGGGTTCGTGCTCGGTCACAAAGTTCGCGTTCGGGTTCGGGTTCGGTCCCAGAGTTCGGGTTCGGTTCGGGTTCGGGTTCGGATTCGTATGATCAAAGGTGAAACTGTTCATAGTTTAATAAAAAAAAAGGTAACATTTTTTATATATATCTTATTCACCACAATGCACATACTCTCAAAGTAGTGAAAGAAGGAGGGACACGACTGAAGATATTACTGATCTATATCATATATATATAACGGAAAACAGCATGTCAGAACTGAATTGAATCGATTTTTGATCTTTTTACATAAAACCATTGCTCACAACACAGAAATAATTCTCTGTGACGCAAAATATTATGGATAACATCTTATCTCCAAATAAGTTTTTGTCAAAGAGAAAAGAATCTTTGGGTGACTAATACGATAACTGTCTAATTATATCAGCCTATAGAAGAGTCCCTCTATCCAGTGTAATAGATTCATTAAATGATGAGAGTAGCATATTTGCTATAGCAAATCAGATAAAGGAACTCATTGTTCAGGAAGCATGATGATTTAATGTGAAACATCGTCGATACTTCAACAGTTAAACCTGTACATTAAGCTTTTGCTATTTTTTATCGATATAACATATGTCACTTTCAACAGAACTTGATAAAATAAAGTTGGATGTTATATTAATACATAAATTATCTTTAATGGAAACGACAAATACCGACTCTTGCCTTTATTTTCTTGGTAAGATAGTTCTATAACAATGGCATTAGAACCGCAAAACAATTGTTCAAACTTTTGACACAAATCTCTTACAGACCTCTACGAAAAAAATCAAGCCAATTTAAATAAAAATTGTTTTTGAGTTTAGGAATCGGTTACAATTAAAGGAACAGTGGAATATGGGCGATAAACTGTAAAAATTTTATGTATAATAGAAAAATATTTGTTACTAGCGAGAGCCCGTACATACTGCAAGGATGCTTTTTTCCTGTAAAGTTTCGCATTTGTCCTTTAGCCTTGATTGGGTAATAGACAATCAGTCAGTTCGCATTATATATAGAGAGACCTTATAACCTTATACCCTCGTACTCTTACACCTTTGTAGCCTTATACTATGGTGGTATTACCTCTTATACCCTAATTCCATTATTTCCTTATCCCTTATATCCGATGCAGCCTTATCTACTTATACCGTACACCCTCATATCCTTATACTCTTTTAGTTTTATCCCTTATGCCCCTGTAGCCTTAGCCTCTTATCCCCTTTATCCTTATCCCGTAATCCCTTATATCCTTATCCCCTAAACCCTTATATCCTTATCCCCTAATCCCTTATAGCCTTATGGGCCTATGGATCCCTCTATATAATAGCCGTTGGCGACCTATGGTTAACTCTATATAATAGCCCTTAAGGGTAGATGGGTGCCCCCATATACCAGCTCATGAGGACCTATGGGCACCTCATATAATAGCCCTTGAGGACCCAGGAGTACTCCATATGGTAGCCCTTGAGGAC
>CAJNOP010000042.1:287675-322613 GCA_905250075.1 Rotaria sp. Silwood1
AGCCCTTGAGGACCCAGGAGTACTCCATATGGTAGCCCTTGAGGACCTACGGGTAACCCCACAGGATAGCTCTTGAGGACCTATGAGCACTCCCATATAACAGCCCTTGGGGACCTATGAGCACTCCCATATAACAGCTCTTGAGGATCCATGGGTACCTTCATATAATGGCTCTTGATGACCTATAGGTACCTCAATATAATAGCCCTTGAAGACCCAGGGGTACTCCTACAGAATAGCCGTTGAAGACCTATGAGCACCCCCGTATAACAGCCCTTGAGGACCTATACGTACCTTCATACAATAGCCCTTGAGGACCTATGGATACCTTCATATAATAGCCCTTAAGGACCCAGGGATACTCCCATAGGATAGCCCTTGAGAACCTACGGGTAGCCACACGGGATAGCTCTTGAGGACCTATGAGCACTCCCATATAACAGCTCTTGAGGACCTACGGGTACCTTCATATAATAGTTCCTGAGGACCTATGGGTACTTCCATATAATAGCCCTTGAGGGTCTACGGGTATCCTCATATAATAGCTCTTGAGGTCCTATGCGTACACCCACAGGATAGCTCTTGATGATCTATGAGTACCCTCATACAACAGCCCTTGAGGACCTATGGATACCCTCATATAATCGCCCTTGAGGCTCTACCGGTACCCTCATAAAATAGCTCTTGAGGACCTATGAGCACCTCCATATAACAGCCCTTGAGGACCTATTGCTACCCTCATATATAATAGCCCTGAGAGTCTTCCCCTTATCGCCATATCTGACCTTTAACGTTTGACCCGGCACAGACACACACATACGCACACACTGAACATTATATATAGATGACCAAACCGATGAACTAGTTGAGATATATTCCGAACCCGAACCCGAACCGAACCCGAACTCTGAGGCCGAAACCCGAACCCGAACCCGAACTCTGAGACCGAACCCGAACCCAAACCCGAACTCTCGGACCGAACCCGAACCCGAACCGAGCCCGAACTCACCGAATCCGAACGTTCGGGTTCGGTGCATGCCTGCTTCAGATCAGTTGGAAAGACATGGTGCGAAATATCGACATCAGAAAACAAATTGGTGCCCATGAAACAATAATAGATAAAATCAAAAGAAGAAAATTAAAACTATTCGGACATGTTTGCAGGATGGATAATACAAGACTCCTAAAACATGTGGTATTTTCAAGAATTAACGGAAAACCTAGAAGAGGTCGACCATGCAGAGAATGGCTCGACGATATTACGGAATGGTGCGGTTACGGATGCCAAGACCTGGTTCACCTCGCGCAAAGCAGGAGCCAGTGGAAAGATATCATCCGATCTGTGGTTGGCCCCAACGGGCGATAAGCCTATGGGACTTTAAGATTAAGATAATTCTACACATATATTTATGTGTGTTCTTTTTCCTTTATGTTGTGATCATTCTAATTGCATATATAACAATATTTGATTCATCCTAGTTTGATCGAAAGTAAAAATGTCCAAAATAAAAATATCGAAAACAAAAATAATAGATATGTCGAAAGGTACAAATGTTGTAAATGATAGTGTATGGGAGAAGAAGTTCTTTCACCCTCATTCTAACTCTCACATCCACATTAAGATCGCATATTTTCGTTTTCGACATTTTTATCTTTCGATATTTTTACCTTTTGACCAAAGTAGGGTTAACCCAATATTTCTATTGTTATATTTCTTTTGTTTCTTTTTCGTATTCTACATTCCATTTGTATGAGTCATCACAACATATAGATCTCTCTATATATATGCTTGTCTTTTCTTAAAAAGATGATAACTTTTGTTTGTTTCGTTTCATCTAACTTGTTAGTTGTTTCTGTTCTTCAAGTCAATAAAACGAGTTATTGACCTTGATCTTTATTGTATTACGCAATTGATAATACAATACATTTTTTGGCTTTTACGTATACCCTGAATACGTGACACATATAATTTTTATTATAGAGTGGTAAATAGATAATTTAAAATACATGAAAAGACCACTCATCAAATAAAAATCAAAACAGATGAGCCGCTCATTGTCAAAAATCAAAATGTAAGTTTTCATATCGAAACAAGTTTTGTCCGATCATTTACCATTCAAAGACAACCACGAATTTTCCATCTCCACGTAAACCATGTGTTTTCGTATCGTCTGTCGGATATAGATAAGCATCTGGTGCTCGTGAATGTAAAGCTTGAATTCTTGTTCTGAAAGAAAAAAAAATCAAATTACTAATAAACTTATATTTTGTCACTTTCTTACCCATCTGGAGCATAAATTTTCATCGGTACATTGAAACCATCAATAACACTCAAATCATAATAAGTGGTTGCATCATGTGTTCGAACGGATATTTCGAACAGTGTTATGCCTTTACCAGCCCAGCCATGTTTAAAATTTCCAGCAAAACCTTGCGGGCAATAGTATGAAAAATATTGACTAGGAAATGAGTAAAAGCAAATAGAGTAGATCATTTGATGCATAGTTTCCTGTCAAACTTACCCTGTTGGAATTGTAGCTATTTGTCGAGGTGCGACATGATTTTGTGTCACAACCAAATGAATCGGAAAACCAAGACCATTATGAAATTCAATAGTTATTCCAGATGCTATTACAGCTGCGAACAACTGCAAATAATACTGAGTACGAATAAGAAAAATTTGATTGATGCTTACCACTAATGATGAACAATATTGCCATTCGAAAAACGAAAGCCATTTGTTGAATCGCAGTAAAATATAAGTTTGCTATTTTATGCTTGTTCTGTGCACCACTTGCCTTTATATATGTTCGTACCACCATAGTAGAAAATGTTTTCTCTATGTCATTGAACACTTTAGATCGAATGCTCATCGGTGAGAAAATACCCATAGAAAATGTATTAGCTTAATGTGTTATTAGGTGACTGAGTTATCTATGGGATTTCCTCTTTCTTTCGTTCTGCTATCGTACATAGATGACAAGTACGATATAAATACATGTCTTTTCTTCTCTGGATATACAGTAATGGGTAAAAATCTTTCCCACCCTTTCCTGTTTTTTTTTACTGCACTAATTTACATAACATCAAATAAACGATCAGTCATAGGAATGAAATGGATGTTACATTTTAATCTAATATCTCATTAATCACAATTTAAATCATTTGCTGAACTTTTTTTGTTACTATTGATCAATAATTCTTCAAAAACAGCCGATAGAGTTCTACATAGTTTTTCCATGTTTGCGAATCGCTTAACGACTTTTAGCTTATTTTCATTGCTGGAATCAATTTCATATCCTAGATAGTATATGATCATTGAACTAAAGATCACACATTATATTAAAACATAACATTCATTTCATTCCTTTAACTGACATTGTTTTGATGCCATGTAAATTAATATAAAACAAGGAGAGATTGACAAATGCTTTCGTCTACTATTGTAGTATAGGTAATTTCCATCACATCATATCTTCTGCTAAATATCGTTAGATTTTTTTTTCTAGTTCATTCATCTATATATATATAGAGATAGTTATCGTTTGAAGAATTAAGATTCAAATTTAGTATTAATCTAAATCAATCTTTCGTTAACATAATATGATATATAGTACTGGTCTGCTAAAGAATTGAGAGTAAACTAAATAAGCTTGCTACTCGACTGCTAGTAGTCGGAAAGGTTCCCTAATTTATTATTATCTATATCAATGTACATGATGATTGATATTCTGCTATATCTGGCTCATTCAACATTGTTTCTTTTCGTTCTCTTTTCTTTCTGAATAAGCTTACCTTTTCTATAACGTAGATCCTACTCATAGTTCGAGTAAAACGTATTAATGAACACGTCATGGAGATGAATCATATAGGATACAAGTGATGATGGTATCTTTATGACGTATTACTCCAGTCTTGTTTCTGTGAGTATTGTTCACCAACGATCATGGTAACTAAACTATTAAATAATATAAATGAAAACTTGTGTTAAACTATTTTTTGCCTATCTATGAATACAATATAGCTAAGATATACCCATGTAAAAGACTCAACGAAAATGGTCACTAGAGTAATGAAAAGAATTTCAACGAGTCTAGAGAAAATAAATTCTGCTATCGATGCTAGTGTCTTAGCAAGCAAACCCGAAAATTGTCTAGTCTAATTCTTCGTCCTTCCAACTCTATGTATAGCTATTGATCTATAACGCTGAAAGAAGACGGTGGTTTTGTCTTTCTCATTATTCTTCGTTTTCAAAACAAAGATTCAAGATTTTATTCTCGATGATGTATATTATGTCAACAAAGAGATATGTTACGTCTGATCGTTTTTGACAGTGACATAGTGAAATGTGAGAGCAGAATTGACTGACGAGACATTCACCATAAAGCCATTATCGAGCGATTCCATCTTGATATTCTGTAGACAAAGATGGAAGATGTTGCTACCATTGGTCTTGTCAACAATTCATTAACTTCATGTCTTGGCTTTGTGAAGCTCATATATATTTTCGAAGCAACTAATGGGTGTAAGTCATAAGTCGATGTTTTCTGGCACCCCCTCTTCCTTATAGATATTAGTAGCCACACAAAATTTGCTTCAAAGTCCTTGTCATGGGTTCAGTAACAACGAAAAAATAATTATGGCATGAACAACAAGACTTCAACTGCTCTGGAATATTGGAATGCCTAGAATACTTGTGTCAATGTTCTCAATAGTCTAGGCTCGGCTTTTCCGGCAAATAAAAATTTGTATTCAATATATCATAAATTATGGGTACTATCTCATTGATTTGCCAGTGTTATTTAATATGATGACCATAAACAGAATGAAATGACCAAATTGTTACTTTAAAAACAATCACTGTCAGTGTTTCTAAGTTGAATGATATACATATAGTAGTCCGTTGCAGAGTTGGAACCGGACAGGTTTTTTCTGTCCGGCCCGGTCCGGCCGGATAAAAAATCTGTCCGGTCCGGTCCGGTCAGCAACCGGCCGGACGAATTTTACAGCCAAACTGGCAAAAATCCGGCGAAAATAACCGACCATAAAAGTATCTGTTAACATAAAATGTTGGCGAAGGGGAATTGAAGTTCACATGCAGAAATCCTAACTAGGGGCGATCAATTTACGTTTACGAAAAATTTATAAATCCAAAAATAAATTTTAAGAAATTTAAATTAAAAATAAATTTTAAAAAGTTTTATTTATTTCGAGTTTAAATTAAATTTACATAAATTTAAATTTTGTAAAATTATTTGAATTTATTTCAATCCAGTTTAAATCAATATAAATTCGATATAAAGCAAATAAAATTCAATTTAAGTTCATTTAATTGGATTTAAATCCATTTACATTAATTCATATAGGATTTAAATCCAATTAAATGAATTTAAATTGAATTTTATTTGGTTTATATCGAATTTATATTGATTTAAACTGGATTGAAATAATTTTAAAAAATTCAAATTTATGTAAATCCAATTTAAAATTATAATAAATTAACAGCAAATCGCCACCCTTAATCCGAACTGGAAACTAAAACTTGGGACTGAAACTCTCCCTTCATATTTTATAGCAAGGTGCGTCGACTTTTCGAGCCCGACGTCGATATAAATTAGCTATTCAGATCAAATCTGTTTTTCATCTTAATTTCAAAAAAGAAAAAAAAAGCAAGTTTATAACACATCTAACATAAAAATGTAAATTTTTATTTTTCTTGATTCAGGCAGCTGCCTAACTAGAACAAGAGAATAAATTATTTGATCAAGGTAAAATTGAGCGATACACGAGAAAGAAATCGATAGAGATATAAAGAGAACAATCAATCGTTCATAGTCAAGTCGAAGATAAGATATCTATTGAGTCTTTCGCAAACACATTCTTCTGACTTGAAAATATCATAAAAAAACCATTTTCAGTAGAGAAAATTCTTGGGTGCAAACAACAATTTTGTAATGATGAACTGGCAAAAATCCGGTTCTGTCCGGCCCGGTTTAACTTCTGGTCCGGTCTTGTCCGGTCCGGCCGGACCGGAGCCGGATTGCCGGACCGGTTCCAACTCTGGTCCGTTGATACTTGCTGTAAATATAATCCATATGTTGAACAACAGGCTTATATGACCCTTTAATAAATGGTTACAATGATAATACAGTTAAATTAAGAAAAAAGGAATACAATAAATAAAAATAATAAGACAGATTATTTTTATGCTGATCGATTATCACGGAAAACAAGTATAACGTACGATAGTTTTTTTTTGATTAGCATATTATGTATCATTATAATAAGACTCAAAAAACCATGTGATTTTCACATTTCCATCCCAAATGAGCTGTACTAAGAAGACTTTCTCTGTGGTTTAGTAACTCTTGTTCAGTAAAAATCAAATAATTTGACGAATGAAAGGATAAAATAGAGAAAACGCAAGTAACAAAATGAAATATTGCACAAGAAAAAGAAATTAAATATGTGTTTGCTTGTAGAGATCTGTATTGCATTATCAATTATTGAATCATTTCTCTCTTGCGTACCGCAAGAAAGCATATCAGATAAATTGTAGGGATTGATTTGTATGATTGCTAGTAAATGTATTCTGTTTTCAAAAATTATTTCTTTTTAATGAAATATATGCGATTAACCGATCCCACGCAAAGTCAGAGTTCAAAACAGTCAAGTGTATGCAAGACATAATTCAAGATTCCAAATATTCCATCAGCATATTGATTGTACCCTCTAATCACGTTTCTAAAACATCCAAGAGTAGCAAAGTGCTCTAGAACGAAATGCCGTATCATTTATGAATCGCGTATAAACGCAGAGTCTTGATTAAAGCACGTTTAGCTGTGTTTTGTTACGAAGTAATAAATCCAAATTGTCATCTTTTTGCGCGTTCCTTTCTGTATTATCCAACCTATTGCTCACCAATCTAGAAATAGTGGCATATTTATTACAATAAATGAGATGAAGAATATATATGTATCTGATATAATCATCTATGGTTATTATTATCCAGTAGAAGCATTAATTCCTCAGGTACATTTAAACGAGAGTATTCAGTGAAACGCGTTTAGACGCATTTGTGAGATATGTGTGAGTGCGCTTCGGCACTGTCCATAATGGTAATCATACCTAAACGCGTCTGTAAAAGCTTCTGATAGGCATTTTGATGCCTCAGGAGTTGTATAGACGCAACAACACAAATCGAACAAGCAGAATTTGAACCAGCAGGATTTTTTCTTACTGGGATCGGTATAATCGAATCGGACCAATCATTGCAGAATTTTCGAACAGAATTCTAATTTCTACATCACAAGATATGAAAAATGCACAAGTACCGCTGAATTCATCAGTTCCAAGCCTCTTTTACCTGAATACGAGTTTTGAAACCATGCTCAATGCGCTTCACCGTCATGTTCATATACTTACATGAAATCTCCTTCAACAATAGACATCATGACGAATGTTCTCGGATTTTATGGTGGCTTAGTGATCATAATGAAGGTCATCGTGGTTCCGTTGCTCATCTAAGTGTGGTCTTCGATCAAGCATCCATGTCGACAAGTAGCACCTATCAATTACTAATAACTATTATTCATTCATTGTCTTGTGATTTTGTTGTCTTCGTATAAAATTCTTCAAGATTGCTTCAAATGCATCATCTTTATATCGACGCTTTCTAGGCATGCAACAATCAATTATGATAATGGGTATTCTCGTTACCCACAAACATCCACAGTCATCCGCTGAGTAAACCTGACGCGTTTCGACCTTGCCTAAGGGTTTGCTCAAAAGATTTCGACAAATTATGTATTCAGATGACCTAAAGATCACAAATGATATACAGAAATATAGAATTTTTATTTATAATTTTTTTATGGATGCGACGAAAAATATATTTGCGCTGTGTTAATTCTCTGTAATGTATGCTGCGATAAAACCCGAGTGTTTGAATAGGCGGATGTGTCTTCTTTTGTAGAAAAGTATTTATTGTTCTTATTGACAACAGTGAGAGCATGATGCTTCGATTTCTCATAATCCTTTTGTTTAAAGATATGAATTTAGAAAATTTGATGGCTCAGCGACGCGTTTATCGTGTTGAACTTTATTATTTTTCATCTTCAGATGCTGTTTACTTTGTCTTTTTTGTCAACTTATTATGCTGATAAATGAAGAGTTTTGACAAAACTAATGTAAATCTTTCATATTTAGGACAAAAAGTGAATGATTTATGGCGCAAGTTTATTAGATGCGGTTTCATTATAACGTTCATTTTTGTTTGTATTATATGCGAATATAAATGTGGGTGTGAGAAAACAAAAGATCCATACCGACATCTACACCTATATTCTTGTTCAGATGGGCAGATGACTCATTAAAATCAAATTACGTAATGCAAAGCTTTCTTGATGATTGCATTAGATTGTATTTCATTTTTTATGCCTTGCTTTCTCTCTAAAGTAAAGGGTATTTAGTTGGAATGATCTAAAATAACAGTGTTAATCAACAGAAAATTCTCCAATATCGATCAGTTACATGAGTTCAATGAAGGCAATAGTTAGATATATCAATAAGTCATTAGTTGAACGCTTGACATTTTATCGTAGTACCAATCGAAAATGCTGACAGTCTATTCCACTGTTCTCCGCACGTATAAAAACTTCGTAGCTTGGAATAGAACACTGAAACCAAAATATCGAATCGAGTTGCGCTGAAGCTACAGCCATCAGTCGAAACCTTTTCCCGTCACCGACAACCATAAATGATGAATTAGCCAGATAACCTTCATTTTCCTTGTCATTCAAATTAAAGAGGGCCATAAAGATACGAAAATTACCATGCTGAAGAATTCGGACTGGCTTCCTACTGGCAGATTCGAAACTAACACAAACAAAGTTAGGATATGCATTTTGCATTGGCTTCCAGACACATGGCTTAACTACGAAAACGATGGTATCGGAGGAAAGAGGAAGAAGATTGACGTTCCCATCTGAAGGATTCAAGGTAAGATATCGACCAGGTTGATTAACCGATTGAATATAAACTGTTCTGTTGATGTAGGTCGAAAATGCTAAAAGCAAGAGTATGAATTAGAAAAATCCATAAAACATTTTATCGGACACATTTTAATATTTACACTATTTCAATTAAATAAGATCAGAAGCTATCACTGGCAAAGTTCTCAACATTTTTATTCGTGAGCCGAACATAAAAATCGCGCCTTGAACTGAACAGTAACAGCTACCACCTCATTTGACAGTGTACTGTCTTTTACGGACGATGAAAATATTATAAGATGACTGGAGAAAACTATGGAAAGTTCCTGACACACAGTACTACTTAATGTTCTCCTAATCTGGATATCAACCTCTAATGTTTGGAATAAGTTTTACAAGGTGCACCGGTGTGCAAAGCTTTTTGACAGGCACTATTTTGATTCTCAACTAGATGTGTTTAGGGTTCACATAAGATTTTGAACGCGTAAAACCAGTGAGAGTTGTGGCCCAATTATAGATTATCGTGATCGATATTTTCCGTCAGAGTCACGGACTTGTGTTTGGATCACGCTAAGGGTAACTCATGGCCGCTGCCTGATCAAAACAAATCACGACAAAGTTTCTTTCTGGCTAAGAAGCCTCCACGCTACAAAATCACTTTTCTTCCCATCTTCAGCCGTATTTAGGGGTCACTAGAGTAGGACATTACTAATCTGGTCAAGTTTTCCGAGATTCTGGGCACAGATTTTCGACACCTAGTTTATCCTTCAGTGGATCTCAGAGCCTCTGAAAAAAGAGCTGGGATTCCCAGTTTTGAATTGACACTCTGCTTGCAGATAACTCGTCATAAAACCATCTCAACAAATATCATGACAATATTTCGATCAGGAGCCGAGGAGACACTGCCGCTTCAGAAAACGGTGGATGTGGGTGTATGGTATGAGTGTGGAATGTAGCACGAGTATGACTGTAAGAATGGCAACACCTTCACCCATATCTCAACTACCAGATAGTATAGCCCTAGCTCAAAACCTGAAAGCAAGGTTTTACGAAAACTTCTTATGTCCGTCAGAAGACGACCTGAATATCCACAACCTCAAGTCCAACATTTCAGAACATCCTAGCCTAGGCTTCTTCAGTATGTGGCTAAAGTTTGTGAGCAACAGTGATTTGATATTTTAAGAAAATTTTTTGGGAAGTGCATTATCCTTTTCTTCGCCATGATTGCAATCTTGATTGGAATAACGATTTGCATAAAGAAATTAATCGGAAAATAAACAAATAAAATTCAGCCGGGTGACGATTCGGGACAATTTCATGAAACACTAGCCCCCCATGTAAAGAGAAAATGTTGAAAATGTAGTTTGAGAGAAGCGTTGATTTGTCATGATTGTTCGTAATTACAAGTTCACTCAGGGTCACGAGAAGACCTTCGGAATTTGTTATGATGACCACAATACTTAGCCTTGATAAAAATTTTTCGAGACTGTAAAAAGTAATGAAATCTTTTTAGCCTAGTGTTGGGTAAAAGATTTATACAGTGATTGTAAATTTTCGAGTGAGAAATAAAAACATGGTGATGATGCCAATAATAAGAAAAATAGTCGATGAAGTTTGATGAATAGCGAAATTATTGGGCATTATTTCTGGATTGACTTTTCAGACACCCTGTGGCCACTCATGTTCTTCTAATGAATAAAAGCATCGAAAATTACACGTTACCAGTGGCTAGAGTTTTAGTACATTTATTTAAAGCATAATGAAAAATCTTCAACATTGTATCGAACACTGATATATAAGCTGCTCTGTGTAACAGGTGTCGCACAAAGAAATGGCACTGCTTATATTTTGCAATTTCCCGTCTTAGTTTTGATGGCTGAGATTACAAATTTTCCAAAGCATAGACAATCGAATCCTTTAAAAAGTCATTCAAAAAGAGTTTTCTCAGTCTCTTTATTGTGGATGTTTCTATTGATGTTTGTTTGGTGTTCTCAGAATAATAGAACAAGAGTTTTTCTTTTTAAATTGGGGAAGTCTAACCATAAGATTATACTTTTTAATCCCACTAGATTATGATTATGAACTAATTCAACGACGAACTCTAAAAGACCAAAGTTAAACGAAAATGAAAAACTATCTTCACGCCAATTCGAAGTTCAGTAGTCTTTCTACTGAGAGTCAACTTATAGAACTTTTCATCGGCTACCAAGATATATACTCATTGTGATCATATTCACTCAATAATCGATGTAAGCTTCACTAAATGTATCAATCGGCTCGAAAAGTGAACTTTTCGGAGGCATATCGATATTGATTGTATAAAGCTTCACGATGGTATTTTATATGAACTATTTTCATATGATATTGCAAAGAATTGAATAGGTTATCGTTTGAAAAAAATTTTAAATCTTAACTATCAAAACTGGTAGAAAATGAATTATAATGCTATTTTGTATCAAACAAATATTTTTGAATGAATGATGGAGGTGATTGATATCATTATAACTAATGTATCTATTGCTCTAGACAGAGTTATTATTACCTTCATCGGCGTTATCTGGATTCGTTTTTTTGCATGTTTCTACCCATACGCGAGGCACACAGATAGACTTTCCACAGCAGGTATCTATGATGCAGAGTGACCTCGATGCTGAACACAGGTTTTCTTTGTCACATGTGTCAAAATCGTCGCATTCTGCCGTCGGTGCACATACGTATGTTCCATTCGACGTTTTTGCTTTATAGCAGGTTTGGTCATGAATAATGCTGTGACCGCATAATGGTTTCAAACAACTGTTCCAAGAATTGGCTATTTCTCCTAGAGTATTGAGGAAACTAGTTTGATGGATAATGCAGTATTAAGACATTATTCTACCTTGAATATCCTGGTGGATGGTAAGAAACAGTGCGAGTAAAATATATGCGAGTTGCATATTTTGCTCGAATAAGAGAAACGACAATTAACTATTATTCTTTTATAGGCAAGGAGCAAAACATTTTCTTTTTCATGCAATTATTTATATATTCCAATCTACTTAAACATATCAGGATCGTGCGCATTTCGTAGTGAATAATTGGCTGCACATTTTCATGCTTCAATCATATTAGTTGAAGTGTCTTCGAATATACACTTACTTTATTACTACAAATTCAGGCAAAAAAATACTAGTACTGCCTAAGTTTTGCTCGAATGGGTATCAAGAAAGAGAATTAATATGTATGCAAATAAATGCAAATTAATATGTTGTATTCATATGATCGAATATTGGCGCGCTTTTCAAGCATACAGAAAAAATGATAGAAAACACATTGTTTTTCTTTCTGCTGCTATGCCGAGAAATTTTTTTCACTGAACTCATTTTGACAAATATTTTATTTAAAAAAAAATAGATATTCAACTTGTTCTACATGAATAAAATATGCAATAGACGAAATACAACTATATCACCCAAGTTTTTAAATTCACTCAGAGAAAACTTTTAAGGGTGTGGATGTGGGTGTAGATGCAAGGAAGATTCGTCCGGACACTCACATCCACGCCCTCACTTTTCACTTAGTATCGAATGATTCATATAAAACCTAATCCTCAATAGGCATCTTCGGATTCACGAATTACACGATGTGAAAATAGACATGAGATTTTAATACTATGAAAAACATCTTTTCAAAAAGATAGATGCATTGAATCATAAGTTCAGCTCGACTGTCTGTTTCCGAAAATTAACCAATCTTGTGGGTGTGGGGCGGATCTCATTGAAGAGAAGAGAAACCTGCACCCACACCCACACCCGCACACATCCCTACCCCACACCCACCCACCCGCACCCCACACCCACCCACACCCACACCGACACACACCCGCCCACCCACACCCACACCCACGTCCACCCACCCCTCCCCACACCCACACCCCACCCCCACACCCCACACCCACACCCACACCCACACTGAGATAAGCAAGGAAGGTAGCTTTAACCCCTGATCATATATTAGGTGTATATACGCGTTTTTATTGTTCGTTGCTGCTGAAATGACTGTTACCAAAGACTAGCTTCAATTATCGACCTGAATATTCGAGACTTGTTGTTGGTATTTCCTGAAGGTACACTTTACGACCTGAATAGCTCTGTGTGTTGAACGGTGGTGTAGATAGTTGTTGACCGTTCTCTGGGGTATGAAGCTTTACGTGTCATGTGTTTTTATCTGACTAGATGATTGTCGGATGATAGTGAATACATAGACAGCAACCACCTGCACTGATAATCAACCCGAGGTTTTGTCCCTTCTGTCATGACTTTGACTTCATATGCAAGAGAAGTGACAAAAACAAAAAAAAATCCACATGTGGTTTAGTGTTCTGTTCTTTCTTTCGCGTCGTTGACACTTAAAAATTTCCAAGAAAAACATGATACGTTTCATGTTGTGGGTAAAAAGCTGGGTTTTTTCAAATATACTTATGCAGTGCGTTATATATATTTGTATCAAACGATAGTGTCATTTTGATTTTTATTCAAAACACAATTGCAAACGTGTACGTCTTTGAACATTTTAAAAATCTTTTCTATTTACGATTAGAAATCCAGCGATGATAATGGTAAGATGCTT
This sequence comes from Rotaria sp. Silwood1, assembly GCA_905250075.1. NCBI lineage: Eukaryota > Metazoa > Rotifera > Eurotatoria > Philodinida > Philodinidae > Rotaria > Rotaria sp. Silwood1. The sequence continues at coordinate 301,274 of CAJNOP010000042.1, forward strand.
CTTGTTAAGGTTTATACAAACTGAGTATTTCATTTTCATGATAGTTTTTGAAACTAATTAGTAAATGATAATGGACTGTACTAAATTCTTTTGCTGTTTTTTGTTTATTTTCTGCTGATGAAAAATATTCATTTCTATATTAAGATATAGAGAATTTTAAGCTTGATAAAACTGCCTAGTTTATATTTCAAATAAGTTTTTCTTGTGAATGCGTAATTAAAATGATACATATCCTCTGAAATATTCAACTGAGACAGTAAAAAACGAAAAACTAATTAGAATTTTCAGATAATGTTGCAATCAAAATTTGAATTACTCCATTAAAATATCCGTGACACTCTGTAACTTCAGTTATATATTCCAGAATTTTAAATAAAATATTTGAGAGGTAACAGTTTCGACGAAAATTCTCATCTAATAAACTTCGACTATAATGAGGTTTTTTTAGATTCAAAATAATCTACGTTGTTTCGCTTTTCTATTTACCAGTGAGACTATGTCATTAAAAATTTATTTGAACATTCAAATAAATAATAATAAACGTTTCATAGAGCAAATTCAACTTTTCACAAATAGGTTTTCTAAATTGCACTCGAAAAATAATGGTAAGTGTCACTTTCGAAATATTTTCTAGTTAACAACAGCACTAGAAGCCTAGAAAAGTGCCATTGAGTGGTCAACATCCATTCCGTAATGTTTCTATTCGAGTACATCTTTCTTTCATATCCCTATTGTCGTCTACATTTATTCTTTCACTCTCATCACTATTGCTGGATTCTTCCTATCTTGTTTATCATCGTAGCTATTTCCATTACATTTACCCTAACATATAAAGAACGTAATTTTGCAATAAAATAATTCAACATTTCAATTAGACCATCATTTTCTTCGACCTTCAGCGTTAGACTCTGAAGAGATTCACATATTCTTCAACAAAAATGTAATGGAAAAACAGAACGAAGTGTCTTCATCTATCGATATTAAATATTTTACTTTCAACATTGATTTGGATGAGCAAATGCTTAGACTGATTGCTACTTGTAACGAAAAAACAACAAATTCCTGTATAATGACACAGTATCCATGATTTCTTTAAATTAAGCTTCAGCAAGGGAAACTTATTTGAAAAACAAAGTATATTGTTTTGTCGAGCTTGAAAATTTTATATCTTTCAAAACAAAGATGAAGATTTTTCATCTATAGAAAATGAACGACAAAACAATCAGCCATATTCAATGTAATTCATAATAGGGCAATCATGACAAATCTTTCAACAAACATGACATCTTAAGATGATATGATTTACATAAGTTCTAAATTGAGATTTTAACAAGTAATTGTATTCATTTTTCTATCTAGGAAACGTGGCTAAGAGACAATGACAGTGATATTTTTGATGATGACTATAATGTTGACATTAACGAATCTGGTAAATTATCTTTTGTTTACTAAGAAGAAAAAAAATACTAGATTTTCCTTGATAAATTGTTTTGCAGTTCCCGAAGTATATGAGAATGAAGTTCCTGCTGTGGAATCGTTTTATCAATGTTTTCAACGACGGTATAATGCTTGTCCAGTATTCTTTATGGGTACCCTTCAAGATGCATGTCATGAAGCTTTCCGCTCAACAATAGTTCAAGAAGTTCGTTTAGATCTCTTTTTATGATAATAGAAAAAGAAGATAAAAATGTTTTAATTTAGCATCGGCCAGTACTTATCTATGTACACAATGACGAAAGTATGTTCAACAACGTATTTTGTTATAAGATATTCAGCTCGACAATTATTATCGACTATTTACTTGAAAATTATATTGTATGGCCAATAGATGCTACTTCAGAATCGAATAGAAATATGTAAGTCATATGTTTTGTTTTTTGTTGATATGCAAAGTCGATATTTTAAAAATACTTCAATCAATACGTAAAAACATTCGTTAAACAGAAAATTAGCTTCCTATGCATTTTAAGTCTTTCTCTAAAATGAAATCCGATCTTTTTTCAAGCAGTATAAGTATCTTTTCTAAAAAAAGTTCAATATCTTTTCCAATTAGATTAAGAAATATTTGGAAAGAAATGTTCTCAACTGAACTTTCGGTTAGTTCTAATATGGAACAATATCCAATGCTAATTGGGATTATGCGACGTTGTGTACAGAGATGGAATGATCCTTTAATGTCCGAATATGAAGTCAACATATTGCTTCAAGGTGATACTTTGATGAGAACTCCAGAGAAATCAAGTCGAGAAAAAGTACTCAATGAATTGGCTATTTACAAAGAACGATGTGATGACAATGAAAAAGTTTTAGTAAGTTTTTCTTTGATATATTTAGTCAGTTTGATTAAGTATTCAAAATAAAACTCGTTTCAGTAATTGAACAAATCAATAAAAAACTTCTGTTTTAGTCACGCACTGCTCTTCAGTTATGTGACTTCATCGCCAAGACTGGCCTTTGTGTCGATGTTATTTGCAAAATACTCAAATATCTCTCATTAAATGATGCAATTAATCTATTCTCACCTAATATTCTTCCTATACTATGTCAATTTAACACAAAGGTGGAAATTTGTGACCCTTCAAATGCATTTATCAATATGATTCTTCGAACACTCAACCCTAAACAAATTGTTTCCTTACGTCTTACTAAAAATCCGTATCAAATACCATTACAATCACACTCATTAATTGCTTTGAGTAACATTACCTCATTGAATCTTGTCAACTTTCAAGAATTAGAATCAATCAACAAGTACGAAATATATTTCCCTAAATTGAAGCATCTTTCTCTTTGGTATGACAATGAAGTCAGTCTTCGCCTTTTGAGTTGCAGCTTCGCTAACTTGAACCGTTCAATCAAACGATTAGAAGTTCATTGTCCAGCTTTTGTTTGTATTCATTCGGATTTCAATCAGTACAACACGATCCACTCTGAAAACTGCTTCATTGATTATTTTCTTCTTGACATGAGGAACTTTCCGTTATCATCAACTAGCGATTGTTGGCAACAAAATGAGTCATGTAATTTGATGACAGTGATTGGTTTTATCAAAAATATGAACTTTATACAACACATTCAATTAATTACCAATGAATACAACGTAAATACATTATTATGTCTAAATGAATGGACCAAATTGACATATAATCGTAATACATTGAAGAGATTAACTTTGGATGTAGTGGGATATATGGTAAAAGATGAAGAATTGACGGAAAAAATAGCAATACTTGAAAATGCCTTGCAACCGGACATCCAATTTCAACTTAGATCAATATAATTGGTTTCGTCTCATGTTTTCAATTGATATGATTCATATGGAAAAATTCTCAAATCACTTTTTAAAATAGAGAGATGCATAAAATAAAACAATATAAAACTTGATACATTTTCTTCTCCTCGAATTGCATTGAGTTGTCTATCTAATCAATGTTACAGTAACACGTTGGTTATTTGCAGATTCATCGTGTTTTTATAGAATCTTGTTTACACTTTGTTTCTTTTATTTTCGCGGGTAAAATGCTTTTCTCTTTTAGACACATGTTGTTATTGTCAATTATGATATTTCAATCACATTTTTTGATGAGAGTAAATGATGTGTCATATAAATTTGAGATTTAAGCAAAATTAAACAGACTTTTTAAAAGATTTGAAAACTAAAAAGTCGTATAAAAGCAAGAATATCTGTTGATCTTATATATTTATATTAAATTATGTTTTGCTTTAATATCAGGCTAGTTACATTCAAAGAACTATAGAGTTCGATTTGGCTCTGTCAGCTTATGATTTTTGAATAGTATTTTTTTTTGTCCATATTTATTTGGCTTCGAATTGTATGTTGAGATATGGGTGTGGGTGTGTGAATATGAGTATTGTTATTCTAACAATCACACACATGCTATACTCCACACCGACACCCTTGTGATTTACTAATCATGAATTGGATCCAATACATAATTAATCACAGGTCAAAATCTCGACTTTAAGTCGTAAGACAACATTGCCATCAAGTATGGGCGATAGAGCTCGACGATCTCGATCTGTTGTAAATTTATTCAGTGTTCAATTGTTGCCACACAAGAACCTCCTGAATCAACTTTTGGTCATTTTTAGAGAAAAATGCTAAGCTGCTCTTTTTAAAATCGGCACTGCCAATAATTGAGTAGATGGAAATGGTTGGATTTTTGCATTTAAGACGATTATTGATCAACAATTACTTCTAGAAATGCTAGGACTTGAAATTCAGAGAGTCGAAAGAGAACAGTCGTTTGTTTGTATAAAGTGCAAAACAATGGCGATTAAAGAATTCATTTTTACTTTGAGGATAGTACTTCAGAAACTCATCTGATTGAGCTGAAAAGTTCAGGATACACATAAGTTACTACTATGCACAGCATATTACAAAATTAGCCAAATCGAAGATATCACTTGATCGTCGGTGTCTGAAAATCTCAGAAACTCACTCTTAAATAAATAACACGAAACGCGTCGACGAAATTAAACTCTGCATTATTTTTTATTTATTGATTCATACAAAGTACATCAAATTTCACTTTGAATTACTTCGACAAAAGTCGATTGCTAAAAAGCAAGAGGTGAAAACTGCAGATTAGGCTTGTCTTTTGGTCAAGAAATAGGTCTATCTCTTTTTCGATTGAATTACCTGTTGAACTGAAAATTCATTCAAATAATCTGCACTTCAATATGTTGTTGTGTTAGAAATCATAAAGTAAGTGTTCAACGAAATAGAAAATTCATATTGTATTAGAAGTTTCACTTCACTAATATCTATATTCTTTCGGAAAAGTATCTTCAAAATTAAAAAGGTTCCTTCAGATGCACAAACTTGTGCCTTTAATTTACATTTAATTTTTGTTTTTGAATATGAAATAGAAAACAAATGATTCTGTTTCGATTTCAGGGCTCAAATTTCCACAAAATTAATTTCAGTTTAAGAACCAATGAAAACAAAAGATTAAAGTCGAACTATGGCCTTTTTCTAAATCAATTTGCGACAAAGACACCTACAAATGCTAGATGTTTCTTAAAACCATCATTGCCATTTTTCCAATTGACATCATCTGTTCAAACGATTAATCATGTACTGAATATTCGTGATGATGAAAAGATTTGCACAAAATGGATGAATTATCAAGACAGTTCTCTTTCATATTACACAGATCATCAATGTATTAGTGATATTTCAGTTGCAAACCAAAAAGCAAACTGACGTCTCTATTGTCAGGGTATGTCACTAACACCTCCAACAACAAATTTCCATCATGAATGTGGTAAGCCACAGTATACACCGCTAGAACATATAGGGATAAGGTATATGAACCAATAAATTGCAGATAGTAGCTTTTAAAATTTCTTTTATAGCTATGGCAAGTATATTTACGAAGTTCAAAAGTTACCTGTGGTAGCACTCTAATCGATAAATGACATGTCCAGACGACTGCACATTGCATTAAAAGAATATTGGTTGCAAGCGATTATAAAATCATAGTAGATTCACATGACGAAGGTAAATCGAAGTGTATAGAACAGGTAATTATTGTGGAACAGCTCTATATGCATGAACAGTATGATGATTCAATAATAACGAATCATCTATCCGTTATTCGTTTATCTAAACCAATGTGAATCTCAGATAGAGTAAATATAATTCGTTTTCCAGGCTCAGAAGCAATTACTATCAACACAACAGTTTGAATCGATAAGAAAGTGTGATGATTAGAACTTCTAAGCAGATGAATAAAAAATTTGTACTTTTTCTTTTTGAAGCTAGGTGGAGTAACACACCGCTAAATGGTCAACCGAGTACAGTATTGAAACAAAGTTCTCTAAAAAAAACAAATAGTAGCACTCAATATTGGTCACCTGCATATTACAAAAGGACAACACAAATCTGTGCTTGTACATTTGACGGATTAGGTGATACCTGTGACGGTGATATCGATGAAGCATTGATGTATCAAGAGAATGAGAGTTTTGGGGTGAGTGTATGGGTGTGGGATGGGCGTGTGCGTATCTGTTTGGGTGTGAGTATGAAGAGAAATGAATATCCATACTATGCACACCCACACTCTCGTTACTGTTTTGGTCTGATGCTCAATAAAATAGAGTTGTTTCTTGAATTCGATCAAGTACATACAATCAAGTGTCCTTTGATGTGAGTAAGTTTCCTTTTTAGATTCACTTTTAGCTCAACACCGGAGTGCCCGAACAGACTCAGTACCTAATTGTTAAAAATATAACCATTACAATGTATCAACTTCATTCATTCACCATTAAAAAGAGCTATGCATGTTTTTGTTCTTAATGAAGGTGTAGATGTGACTTTTGGTGTGTGTGGGTGTGCCTAGGAGCGGGCAGAGAATGCACACACACTCATAGGTACCCACACCCCACACCCATATTTTTAGATTTGATAATAAAAGGTGATCATTTGACTAGTTGTAATTAATCGATATTGCAATAATACTAAATCTATACGGTACATTTCAATCTTAACAATAGGAGCACTTATGTCTTACGAATAAACTCAGTTTCGAAGATGCACAAGACTTTTACCCATACTGATGTTCTCTATTTATTAGAATTGTTACTTAAAAACATCTTTATGTGTTCATATACCGTTGCATAGCGACCTCTTTTCTACATATCATTTGTTTCTTTAAAAGCAGACTTTTTTGATCAACTCAACGAAAGAAATAAAATTCGATGAAATCCTAGATAATCAGCTTTTAAATGTATGTGAAGGGTCGAAAATAATATGATTGGTAAATTGATGCTTGGAGTTTTTCTACAAGCATCTGTAGAATGGCATGCATGAAGACGTATTGACTATTTCGTTCTTATGTCTACACATATTAATGCTGACATGAATCTATCAAATAGAACAGTCGAAGGTTTTATCAAATTTGGCAGGCGTACAACAAGTTTGATACACTTCAATGATCACCCAACTATGGCAGATGTTAACTATGAAATATACAGATGGTTCAAGGACATTCTGCCAAGTGAGTTCCACATCGAATTTTACAGTGAGAAGAAAAACATATTTCTTCATCTTAACCAAAACGTCTTGAATTCTGAATTCAATCCATTTCAATTTGATGCAAATGATAGCAGTTCAGAAACTATAAGTATTATGGATTATGTGCAATTGTTTGTCGTCAAAGATCCACCTAAGGATGATCAGGTTAATTCTCGACCTGGTATGTGTGAGTTGTTAAACAAATTGTACATTTTTCTCTTCCTTTTAGACACACTAATGTTATCTGATCAACTTGATGATGCTTTAATCAATCCAATATCATTAGGTGAACTTAATGATGCTTTATTACCCTTACCAGTCAGTTTAAACTCATTAAATTCAGGTAAAATTTTTATAAACAAATCTAAATAATATTGTCTTTTATTATAATAGTTCTATCTGAAAACAACATTTCAACCAATGATGCAAATGAACATACTGATGATGATACTATGGAAGAGAATTCAGGTAGTATTTTCAAGAAAGAAAAATAAAAGACATTTAATTATATTTATTATTTATTGTAACAGCTGAAAATAATTTAAATCAAGAAATTAATTCCCAAAATTCACCTGCATCATCAAATGAATATCAACTTGCTACTCAAACAATCGATGAAAATCCTACACGATCTAGTCGAATACAATTTTCACATGATGTTGAACCAGAACAAAAACATCATTATTTATCTAATAAATACAGTATAGCTGATGGATCAGATAAGACTGGTGGTATCAGTTATATACAAGGTATTAAAACGAAAGAAGAAATGAAAAAAAAAGTACAAGTTTTACCGCATCTTCTGGTCAGTATTTTTTTATTTGTATATTAAGTAATTTTTCAAAAACTAATCATTTTTTAATCTCAGATTCCTCGATTATATCGTCTAATGAATCCACTTACTCTGTTAGTATATGCTGTATATGAAGAACAAGAAAATGGAATGCGAATTTGGTATAAAAATCATCATAAAGGCTTTTTATTATATGATCAAATAAAATACGGTGCAGAATTTTTTAATCCAATTATATTGAATTTACATAATATCCGATGGCAACAAGATGGGGATGGAGATTATATGTACGTTTGTTTAAAGTATTTAATAATAATTATTTGCATACTTTCTTTAGATTAGAGATTTATATGTTAACTAAACTCGACAAAAAATTAAAGCAGAAAGAAGAAATTTATCGATTTGATGAAAAAGTAATTGATCAGATACATAAAGCTAAACATATTATATCCTCTAAAAGAAAACATTTAAAACCGACACGTTTATTAGCTGTTCTTAAAATCGGAAATGAAACTTATTGGCATACATGTGGTTTATCAAATTTTATTCAACCACCTACGTAAGAAATAATCATAGCATGAAGCAAAATAAATTTTTATATTTTCTTCTTTAGCAAAAGTCTTCCATCAGTCGATTTGAATGATAGTTCGACAGGTATTTTTTGTTTTTTTCCGAAGGAAACTTTGCCATCTATTGATTTGTTTTTTCGTTTTTAGTACCAGTCACATTACCAGAAACTAATATTAATTTGAGTAGAGTTGATTTATCAGCTTTTTTTCAACCATCTACGTAAGAAATAATCACAGCTTTATATAGAATCATTTATTGTTCTTTTTTTACATTTAGAAAGAAACTTCCAATTACGGGTTTAAATGCTATTACTGAAGGTATTATTTTTTTTTCTAAATGAATTTTCTTAACTACTATTTATTTTTCAATTTTAGCACAAATCATGTTACCAGCACCTAAAAGAAAAAAGAACTAAGTATCTGTCTTCCATTGGAACACAAACTGTTTCATATACAAATTAAACATAAACATAAAACGAAAGATTTTTATCAATCGTTTGTCTTTCTTTCTCTATTGCTGTTATCAAACTCTGTGATATATGTAGTTTTTCTATATTCAGCATTGTTCTGTTCTTTTATGAATGTTTATCTTGAATCCGAATGTTATGTCTCTATTTTTAAATATTTTCAAATGAAAGATTTAAAATATGCATGAAAGAAAAGGATATACGTGTGGGTGTGGTGGAAGAAAATATTTCCAGTTCTAGCCACATCCATACACTCGAAATTATTTATCGAATTCACTTTCGTGCATTGTCAATAATCGAATATTCAACAATGTATTTTTGATATTTTCACTTATTTTTCTTTGGATATTCCGAAGGACTATTTGAGTTCTTTTCATATAAAAATCAAATTATTTGTTTGAATTTCTCTTAGAATCAACTTCAAAAACTAATTTGTATGGTATAATGTCAAAAAAAATCAAATGAATTTGATTTAAGCTGTTGCTAAGTTCAAGTTTAAATAAGATTTTATTTATTCAAATGTACCGTACATTAATTATCATGTAGAATCTAATGCCAGTGATAAATTTATAGTTTCTTTTTAATTTCAGAGATAATTTTGTCCTTATGGAACAAGTTTCTATACCTTGAATCATTCTAATATTGAAAAACAGAATACATTTTTTGATTGATTCTCCTGTTGAAGATTTGATAAATAATTTTATTCGAATCAACATTGATACTTGAGTACAACGATGATGTTTGATGGATTTTAAAGTAAAACAACTGTTGAATGCTGATGTTTTCACCAACTCTCTACATGAACATAAAAATATTTAACTTTTATCCTATTGAATAATTTTAATCTACATCCTTTTTTTTAATAATAAGTAAAACCAATTTATAATACAAAATCAATCTACAAAAAAAGCCAAATAACACAGAGCTCAACAAAAAGAAATATTTTTTTATCAAAAATTCTTGTTCGGAGAATAAGGAAAGCAAATTTTGAAGTAAACTTTTCTTATTTGTTCTAAATAAAACATTGATTTTATTGATAAGAAAACGTCTGAAAGTCAACATAATTCACTAAGAACAAACTTTTGGATTGATTTACAAAGTTAAAACTTATTAAAGTCTAATAGAAAACGTTCAAAATAGTTGTACGAAATAAATACTTAAGTTTACAATCAATTTAATCTTATTCTCACTCTCAAGTTTTAATTACTATTCTGAGAAAAAATTTGCTTTATCGAAGCTTGAGTCGAACAATATTATCATTTATCCTGATATTAAGATGATTCAAGTTATTGAAATCGTTCGAAAAGAGGAAAATTTTTTAGACGAATAATAAAGAACATATTGGTTATTTAACGACAAATTTTCCGTTGAATAGTTTATAATAGACAAGAAAAAATCAAATTTACTCCAGCACATCGAATTAGTTTAAATTTATTTTGATCTTCATTTTTAATGATTAAAAAAGAAACCCGAAGTTTTTTTCGAATGATTTGAAAATGTTTAAATATTTTCATTGCTTTTAACTTACTAACTTTGCCGTTTCTCATCTTGGATTTTGATCGATTATTTTTATAAAATGAAAACCTTATTGTAGAAAATTCAATTTTAATGATCTCTTTGTTTATGAAATAAAATCCCAGTCAATGATATTAAATAAATCATAAAGAAAAATCTTTTAGTCGAAGACTTTTTTTGATCAAATTTTTGTTTGATTTTTAACTTGGAAAGCATTCGAGATTAAAATACAAAATATTTTCACGTATATTTTCTTTCTTCTTTTTTTTTGTTGATAAAAAGACACAGACAATATGAGAACAGTTTGAGTTTTGTTTTAAATATTTCATTGTCAAAAATCGATCATTTAAGTTGGGTGTGTGGATGCCAGAAGAAACGCACGTCATACAGGGCCGTATACGATTGAGGAGGATCGATCTGCGATAGTAACTTATTTTCTCTTGAATTACGTTTCTCTTTTGTATTCATTTTATGCAATTGTTATTCAAGTGTCTAGGGATGCGTGTATAAGTGTGAGTGTAATTGAAATGAATAGCTACATTCACACCCACACCCTTTATTTATGCCAATGAATCAAAAATATAACACTAGCATGATTAAAATAACTAATGAATGAGAATATTAACAAAATACAGAAGCATTAATAGGTTCATATGTGCTTCTTTCTATTTTGAAAAGTTATTTTGATTTTACAGTATCAACCGTGCTAAAAATGAATAAAATAGTACATCATAATGTTTCTAAGGTTTCTTAGTCAAAATAAAAGCTATCGAACTGAAATTTCCTAGTTATTCAGTATTATGTCAGTACAATAATTTAGCAAAGTTTCAAAAAGTTTTGGTTTGTTGACTTGAAGAACGATGAATTTTAAAATTGTTCCAGAACTTATCGAGCACTCTTTATTAGGATGGATCAGATGTAAGTATCAGTATTCATTTTATTGATATGCACACATTCACACTCACACCCTCAGATTTCATCATCATAATTTGAGTGACTCCATCGTTTTTCATATTTTGTTGTTGTGAAGATTGCGCTAAAAATTTCTTTTTAAGTAGGTTCGCCTTTTGTTAAACATAAAATAACAAAAAATGGCAAATAGAAGAAAAAAAAGTCACATCTAGGCATGCACCAGTTCAGGTTATAGAACTGGAATCTGTTAGAACTGATCGAAAACGAAAGTGCCCGGAGTTCCATTACAAAATGATCAACTTTTTCTCAGGTCGTCTCCAGGGCTGAAGCTCTCAGCGAAAGCTCCTACCATGATTTGAAATCCGATAGCTCAAAAAACAAAAATTTCCAGCTCATTGTATAGAAAATTGACATCTTATTAGGAAATAGCCTGACAAATGTCGAAAAATCTATCTGAATGTTTCCACCTTAAATTTAAGTCATAGGTAGCTATCAATGATATGACGTACTTCGGGAAAATTCAGCTCACCATCTTGTATCCATCAACAGTAGACACGTTACTCATCAATTTTTCGGGCCCGCTATCATTCCCGTCTCATTTGAAACACTTTTATTGCTAAAAAAATATCTTGTAGTTCTCGTATACTACTATGACTTATAGCATTTTGTACCAGCTCTAGTATTGTATAGGAACTCACACAACAACAGAACATATCTCTGACAAATATTCGAAAGGTATCTCCCAATACACTTTCGATAACAAGGTGAATCTTATGAGCAACCATATATTACTGCTAAAGAACAGTGGCTAAAATATATTCTCGGAATGATGAGGTTCATCTGGATTCTTCTATCAGGTGAGTGGCTATTTATTGAAATTTACTCCATCGGAATATTCTGATGGATTTGAGACAACCTACCAAAATTAGCCAAAACTACCATATCTCATTTATGGTTAACCATGGTTAAAATCACAGATCGACATGTTGACGTCTAATGTGTGCGTTCCAGTACAAGATCAATGGTTATTTCTCGCCGTTTGTGATTTCGGTATTTTATTATGGAGATTGCTAACTATTGTTGAAGTTTAAGATGGAAACATTCACATAAATTTTTTTTGTTTTTGCCTGACTATTTCTCGGTGAGATGGCGATTTTCTACATAATGAGATGAAAATTTTTTCTTTGTGCTGTGGGGTTTCAAATCATAGATGGAGTTTATCCTATAGTTTCAGCTCTTTAAACAGTTACAGAGAAAAGTGCATAACTTTGTGATGAAATTCCAGCCACTTTTGCTTTCGACTAGTTCTGATTGGTTCCGATTCTATAGAACCAGTGCATTCCTAATCACGTGACTTTAGCCGAGCTTAGCGCGAAACTCAGCCATAGAGAAGTTGGGATCGATTTTGCGACCTTTTGGTACCGCCGCCTCCTTATGTCCCAACACGCGAGCAGTAGGCACACCATAGGCCTTCTGGAGAGCTTTAACACCTTTCACATAGCTCTGGTATTGCACTTCCGGCCAGTGTGCATGTCCACTATCAGTAGCTGGTAAACCAACTCCTTCGGCCTCAATACCGATTGCGTTGGAATTTCCATAGATAGAGTCATCGACGGTGTTGCCGGCATGGTAGGCACGACCTGCTGCAATGACAAACCAAGTTCCCGATCGGCCTAATCCAAGTTGAGCAACTGGTCCGGCAAGACTGGGTGTACCGTCGCGAACGGTCGCCAAGGAGGGATAGTCACCTGTCTTTGGACCTGCCGTGTGATGAACAATGATACCTTTTACAGAAGCCATCACGCCGTGACCACGAGTCCTCCAGCCGGCAACTTCGACCACATTGAGACCGGCACCACGAAGAATATCGGCCAAACCCGTAAGCATCGTGTTCGTTGGTTTACTGGGGCCAGGACCAGTTGAAGTAGATCCTACCGTACAGCATTGAATATGGTTGGCACCAGGACACAAGTTGGCCGGATCAGAAGTTCCTTTACAAGTTGAAGTTGGTTGACATATGCCCGCGACACCCTTACTATTCTTGCATGTACCATATGTGCAACACTGAATCGAATTGTCACCAGGACAGAGGTTGGCTGGATCTGAGACTCCACCGTTGGCTGAACATGTTTTTGTACTAATACATTCTCCACTACGACCGTTTCTGGCCGCACACGTTCCGTATTGTTGTGCAACGGTGGTCAAAGGCAGAACCAATGCCACCATGAATCGCATAATGATTTGCATTGGAATATCCTACGAGTACAAATGAGTGGTACAATAAGTATAATTCATGGACGGCGCAAGCTCAAGTGTTTAGGGGGTAGCAATTAGGTTTTACACGAATATATTTTGTCTTGAATACAATTTTTCTCAAAGGCATAATACGTGAAAGTTTGAGTACAAAATCACCGGATAGTATACCATGCGCTGCAAATTAGTGGAATACTTTCATTGAAAAATGTTCGACACAAAAAGATTCAATGCTTTTTTACCTTTATCTTCAGTTCACTGACTATGGCATTTTCAGTTTCATACTCATGTAAAAGGTTATCTGAAGTTTAAACAATGACTCTTTTTGAAAATTTTGTAAGCGAAACAATTTGCTGAAAAGATGGGGACACTGTTTTTCAGATTGTTTATCGAAGGTTAGATTACGAAAGATGTTGTTTTTCAGATTTCTATTCAATTTCGCATCCTTTCTTTCCAAACAATGTTATTTTTCTTAAGCCATGTTTCAATCATAATTTGAAGCATTGCCTCACAAGCATTATCCGCTGCAAAATGTGCGTGACAGCTATGAATTGGAAACATGTTCTAACGAAAGTCACATTGTTCGGCAAGGATTGATGCGAGATGGAAAAGAAACTTGAAAAACAATAGACAAAACCAAAACTTAATTAAAAACAACTCTTAAAGGATCAATTATGTAAGAGGAGATAGAGAATGGAACGGCGATTCTAAGAAATGTAGTGAAAACAAGTTATAGTCAAAATACTGACACTCCCATTTTATCCAGCTCACCCAATATTCTAGCAAGCCTTTGTATACAGAAAAAAATGGTTACTGTGTTGTCAGGCACTTCTTTCTCTCGATTTTGTTAATATTATCTATGCTTCATTAGTCATTGTGTCCTTGAGCTGGCGATCCTCCTGTGTTTTCATGCGCCAAATATTATGATTAGTTGCCAATTTTTTGGCGATATATTGCGTGGTACTTAAATATATTGCTCAATTTTTTGCGTCAATCATGGACGTGCTTATTCGTTGTAACTATATCCACATTCACCCCATCGATACCATTGAACAATTGATCACTGATCAACCGAGCATGGTTATTATATTAGACATAGATGAATGAAAACAGTGTTAAGTTGGAGAAAAATACAGAAGTACAATAAATAAAAAGGATCATCACAAACATTACATTATGAAAACTAAGACCCTGATAGGAAAACAACAAACATCGCTCCTATCCATTTTAAAAATCCAATTACTGTATGAATAAGAAGGATCAGCCTAAATCGATGCATTTCGAAACCAAAATGAAATTACTATAGTGTAGCTACATAGTGTTCAACTATTTACTCACGTTTGCTTATTGAAATTGATAGTGATTATAGTATAATGTGATGATACACTTGTGTGCAATTCAGACTAGTGAATAGGTGTATTTATATATATTGCCTATGCTTTGATATTACAAGCACGCAAAAAGCACAAAATTGATTGATGCATTAGCTTTGAAAGCTGATCTTTTTGAAAAATAAATAGGAATGATTTTTTATTCTTCAATATTTATGAGTGTTTCATACAAAGAAAAGTTTTCATCTTAATCCTTACAATATTACAAAGTGAAACATGATACAGTCTCTTTAGATGTGATCGACAGAGAGCTGTCTGAAAGTATGTAAAAATGAAAACTGGGCGAAAACAAGTGCAAAACTCAATTTGATCAAAAGTTCTCTTTTCGTCACTATTCCGACAGTTTCAATAGAAAAGTTGACGACCGCAATAGGACATGAAAAATGATTTTCCTGGCAGAAAAATGAAATTTCCAAGCAAGAAGCTGACTTCTTGAATACACTGCTTGGAGAAAACATCACGAGTTATTGTAGAGTCAACGAGTAATTTCATACTCTCTGAAAAAAAGGTGTCATAAGGAACCATTTATGATTGTGGAGAAGATGCCGAACCTTTTAAAGTTTCGTTCACCCCATTACTGAACTATCAAAGGTTCTAGATAATCTACAAAACCATGCCGAATAAAAAATGGTCTCATATGCGTAAAAGAGAGCTGTTTCTCATGCTTTTTTTAAATACTGAATTTCTTTCACGAAGATGATTTTATCGTAAACCATTTGAACCGAAGAGAGTCATTTTTTGAACGAGACTTAATTAAAATAAATCTCGAATAACCTTACTAATGCAATGATAATAATAAAAAAACCGGTGTCAGATGGCAATTAATTCGGTAATAACAGCGTCAAAAGCTACCTAGACACTTATATAAACAGTAGATTTTTTCTATTCACCATTTTATTGCAAATCTTTTAGTAAGGAAAAAGTTATTTTATGAAAATAACGGCTATTCATAAAATTTGACTGGCAGAATTATTGAGTATTCACATACTGAAAATACAGTATTGAAAAAAATAATCAATAGTGAAGTATCAACGACATCAACTGAAGCTGAAAAACTTAGACTTACAATATTACCAAAACAAAAAGAAATGTCATAGCGTTCAGTAACTAGGGGAAGTCAATAGGATGCTTTTTTTTCTATGTGAAATAGGAGAATATTCTTATCAACAAGTTGTCTTTGCTTACCCTTTTTGCTATTCTTATCAAGTCTTACTGTATATGAGAAACTTCAATTCATTGAATTTTTTCTGAAAATTTGATTCATATTCAGTACTTTCACGAGAGAGTGATATTCATATTATGATAGACTTATGTGCTGTTCATCGTAATGCAAGTGTCTACTGCAAACCCCTTTTAATTATCTTACGTTACCGACAAAAACGAAGAATGGAAAACAAATAGGACAAATTCTATTTGTTGATTCAACACGAACTATTGAGAAATAAATGTGTGTATATCGTTAACTAATAATGTGAAACAATCTTAGGATACAGTTTCAAATGAAAAGTATCTGAGTCTGAACGTAGGTGAAGTTAGCAGCCGATGCGAGTATTTCCATCAGCAGTTCGCCCAGGAACCTGTAACCAAGCTTTCCAATGCTTGTTCCAAGTACAACTTGACGAGCTCTATCCAATGGTGTAATCAGATTTTTCATAGCGCAAACTATGATTTCAAAAATCTCAAAATATTGGATTCTTCTATTGAAATTCTGGCAGCCGATTTGAGTAATTCCACCAGCGATTCGTCCAGGGACGTGTTCCAAGCATCTCAATGCTTGCTCTAAGTAAAATTCGATGAGCTCTATCCAAATCATATGTTCAGATTTTTGGTAGACCATAGTATGATTTTCCGATTCTCACTAGCGCCGTGTATCAGCCCAAAAATCATACTATGATCTATCAAAAGTCTGAACATATAATTAGATAGAGCTCGTCGAGTTCTACTTGAAACAAGCATTGGAACGCTTGGAACAGGTTCCTAAGAGAGTCGCAGATGGAAATACCCGAATCGGCTGCTAGCTTCACCTACGTTGAGTCTGAATCGATTCTATGCTAAGTTTTATCTTTTTAAATAAATGAACTTTTGTTACTTTAGGTTGATATAAATCATGAATTAAAATATAATTTTGATTCCATAAATTAAAACAATTTTTTTATTTGTTTACATATGTCTCAATAATCAATTGAATCATAAATTGTGGCTTATAAAATAAGTTATGTTTTCATCCATATATATAGATACGTCCCAATTATCACTTGAAAGTAATTTCCATCTTAAAGAATAATTTACTAATTCATATGTTTACATACATCTGAACCGTCAATTCAAATGCAAATTTGATCTAATAAAATAAAAGATTTCTTTATTTTTATGTATACCTCAATAATCAACCCAATAATAAATTCTAACTTATAAAATGAATTATTTTTCTTAATGTAGGTGTATAACAATAACCAATTCAATGGTAAGTTGAGTGTTATAAAAGAAATTATTGTTTCTTATCTATTCAGGTCTATGTGAATGATCCATTCATTAGTAAGTTCAATCATATGATATAAAGTAATGCTTTTCATTTAGGATCATCATCTCAACATCTAACAACGACGAGAGGCTTTTCATATATATAGAGGAAGGAGTGCTGACTTTTACTCTATTCACAGCAAATCTAGATATCTATGCAACCTATAAAATTTAGTGCTTAAGAATAGAGTTAAGGAGTTAAATATATATTTAAGAGCTTAAGGATAAGGTTAAGGATTAAGACGTAAAATGAATGAACAGTGGTAGACTAAATGAGTCGAATGGACTATGTTTCAACATGATGGAACCATTTTACGAAGTTGAAGGACAAAATTCCAAACCGAACCAGTTTAAGCCAGACCCTAAAAAGGTTCCTAAGCTTGTACCCAAATCTAGAACTCTTAATGGTTCTGGATGACACCTTTTTTTCTTAGAGAGCATTGCTTCATTTCTTTAATCGAAATATACTTCGTCTCTTCAAAAGTACAATCAAAGCTGTGTTGCTTGTGTTAAACTTATCTTATAGATATTTTGTTGAAGAGTAACTTTAAGTTAGACTTGGCTGTAAAAGTTGAGTGAGAGAGTTCCTAATTTGAAGTGTGGCAATAAGTTGATGGGTAAATGACTCTATTCTTGCGCTATATACATAGATATCTCGCATATTCATCTTTGAAAAACTAAATAGATTTTCATGACTCGAACTTGAGATTTCTTCTGGAAACTTGTAAAAACTTGGGTGAAAAAAAGAAGAATGAATGTTACCGACTTTTACTTGTCTAAGAGATTTTTGAAGCCGTTGAATCGAGTTCGTCTAAAACTTAGACCGATGGGATAGAACCAGTTCAAAAATTCTTCACCAGCTCTAACCTTGGGTAGACCCTATTTTTGTTATCAGGAGCCTTATAAGGGAATCAAAAATAAGACTCTTTGTAATATGAGCATTTCAGAAATGATAAGCATACAAGTCTATAAGTATTTAGAAAGAAATTTTTTATCTAATATCCGTTTTGTCACTTGAAGAAGTTTAGTGAACTCGTGAGTTTTTACTATCCTGGAAATATTTTTAGAACGATCGGACAGAACCGGCTTAGTATTTGTTGACTGGTTACAATTTTGACTCATACCCACATGCACACCTTAGTCGATGTTTCGAAAAGATGTTCTGCAGTTTGTGAAGATTGAAGGTTGAACTTCTTTTGAAGAGCAGAGATGTGTAATCAGGTTTCATCTGATATGTGCAGATTTTCATAAGTAGCGATTTTTGTGTATAAAACATTTCCAACAATTTCATCAGACGACTTGTACTCAAATGAAAAGAAAACGAGATGCTTTTCTCTATCTTTCGTCAAGCATAGTTAATCAAGGAATCGATCGTTCGTTGTCAATAGGCATGAAAATATTCTAACTGCACCCAACTTAGAAATTGAAGGAAACGTCATATGCGTAACTTTTTGAAACTATTTTGCTGCATGTTTCGAACAAAAATAGCAAAAATGTATTGTATTCAGAAAACTTTCACATGAATGTTTTTAATGACACACATCCAACAAAAATTGTTGATTGACTTGTTCTTGTCTGATTAGTTTCACATGAATAGAATCAACAAAACCACCCAATACCTGGACATGAAACTGAACATTGAGCATACCATTTGTTACGATAATAGCAACGAAGACCTGATGCACAATGACTCAGACCAATATAACCTTCACCTATGTGCAAAAAAAGTTAAATGACGTACATCTAAGAAATGTTATGTTCAAGTTATAGTACCTCCACATTGTTCATACTCATGAGCAACATCATTTTCACATTGCCATGTGATTGGACATTGTGGACGACATTCAGAGTAGCTAGGAGTACGTCGAAAGCAGGCTGTTCCAGTGACGCATACCGTGTAGCTTTCATTATCGCATCTTTCATTAGCAGGAATGACTCTTGGAAGAGGGATAATGGTTGATGAGCTCTCGACAATCGTACATGCCCAATCTGGTTGTGTAACAGCACATTATATATATTCGAAAAGAAAAACGACAACAACTACTCACGTGAAGGACAATTATTTGGTGGTCGACACTAGAATATTCAGTGAATTTTTTGTTTTTTTATACAAGATAACTCACATTCGCATAGAAGATAGATCGTGCATAGCAAACCAAGCCATCATCACATTTTTTAAATGTACGTCCCCATTGCAAACCTCCACACTGTTCATAAATGGGCACCGAGCCGATTGAACCAACAATAGCAACAAAAACAACGAACACCAAAGATATAAATGTCATGTTGATGTATCACCTTTTCAATAGTTAAAATGTCGATTGATGCACTACAGTGGTATAAATCCATTCTTGGTTACACAGAGATTAAAGTCTTTGACGTCAAACTATTACATAACCTTTAGAAAACCTACACATATCAGTTGATGTGGGTGAAACGTGGGCATGCCGTGTGACACCATCTATTTTTCATCATGTTTGTTTGCCGCATAGCATCTCTATTGATCCCATTGAAAGTTCACTGCAAATCACAGCTCAAGTTCCAAAAATCCATGTTTATTTGATAATCACGAGAGAAAACTTGTCTCACCCTATCCATCATTCTAATGATACTCATGGGGCAGAACACATTTCTTCGCGCATTAATTTTGACATCTATGCCGAATGATTTCAGACGAACAAAGGACATTTTTATTGATCAACAAACTTTCTTTTTCTTTTTTATGTTTTGATTGACGCAATCATCAGAGTTCGAAGAATGAAAAGATCAAGTATATCAGCGCCGTTGTCTCACATCAGTTTTTTTCAAGAGAACAATCGTTTTCGCTTTGATTTTGCAAAATCGAAGTGAGTATTTTGAATGCGATAAAGTAAAAAGCAAGGAGAATAGAGATACTTTTCTCGGAATTAATGAGAAAAGAAATTAGCATGTGTTTGTTATGCTGACATGTCAGAAATGAATTAAACTAAAATTTGTTGTTAATGAAAATGCAGTGTAAATTGAAATGATATATACTGTTTGTGATGGCAAATCAGCTATCTATTCTTTATTCAGTGTGTTCTAATCATACTTCGACTTTGTCTGATTTAACAACTATGTTGACTTAGAGTGTGGTTTTGCACTGGAGAAGAAAAGAGTGTTGAAAGTTGCACTGAATTCTAAATCTGTTCTTTTAGTATTTGTATCTTCGTACAAGACCTATCATTTCCTGCATGAAGCTCTCCTTACATTTGACATCTACAGCCCCACCCTAAATAGGTTGGTTCTTGTTGCTAGAGTGCAACTATCGTTATTATGCAAATATTCTAATTAACAATTAAGTTTTTTTTTGAAAATATTTTCATCAATATGGTTTAAACCAGTCAAATTTATTTTGATAATACCGTCTATTATCCTAGTATATTTAGGACTATTTTTCAAACTAGAGAGCTCGTATGTAGTCTCGTTCGTTCTCTTCAAAGGACGATCATATGAGAACTGTTGTGAACCAATGCGAGATGAATGAATAGAATTGATAAATTCTGCTATTTTTGCTTGATATTTTTTTTATGAAAGATTACTTCTGTTCTTTTTTCAATAAAACCTCAAAGGTAACTATTAAAAAATTACTAGATAATCGTTTGTATTGTTTGTTGTGGCAATTAACGAATTCTTTGCAATTGTTGAAGTAATCGATTTCCGTCAGTGATGAATAATTAATTATAAAACAAGTTTGAATAACAGGAAAGTAAGAACAGTTATCTATTACCAATCGTTTTACAATCATCAAAACTATTATACACTCGGATTACTATTCTAGTAGTCGTCCTGTGCATTAATAAAAATATAAAAGTTTCAAGATCATGCTCTTGGATTTATTTTAGAAAGTATTGAAAAAA
>CAJNOP010000042.1:322713-362285 GCA_905250075.1 Rotaria sp. Silwood1
CTCATTAAATTTAGACCCAGTCAGACAAGACTCTAAAAAAAACGCGTGCATTAAAAAATGTCAATAAATTTTATGAAAATAGTACCATTTTAATCGATTTTTAATTACAAAAAACAACAATCATAATCAGATTCTTTTTAGACTCTTTTTTTTTACATGTGTAATGTATAGTATCTGTTCATGAATTTTAATCGGACATATCGAAGATAGACGGTTTTCTCCAAATTCGAATATGAACTCTTTAATTTTCCATGCTTATTTGGATTTCTCGTGTTTACAAACTATAAGGTTGTTACTGAATTGAAGTCAACCATATATAGTAAAGTTAAAACTTCTACATAATTAAATTACTTCAAAATAAGATAGTGGAATTAGAATAGAAATCGATTATTTAGATTATTCTAAATAAAATAGATTTAACCAGATTATTCTTCAAGTCAAATAAAATTATTTACATTATTAATCGATATTACAGATTCTTTTCCAAAAAAATCGGCTTTAATTGATTATTACCTTAGAAAAATCTGTTTTAATAGATTATTTCGTTGAATTTAATCGGTTTTCGATGATTATTTTCAGAAAATCAATTTTATTCCCACTATACGAACGAATTTCTTGCTCCACTTTTAACTGTTGCTGTTCAGTAAGCTGTCAAAGAAAGTCCATTGAATCATTTGTGGGTGCGGGTCATTTCTTCACATCCACCCTGACCCACAGCAGTATCAAATTAATGCGTTGACATGATTTAAATGTTTGAATAAATAATTAACGACAAAGTCTTGATACTGCTTGACATACGTAAGTGATGCATGCTTTTAACTGACTAGAGAATATCACGAAACGAAAATGATTCGTCATCGTATCCATGCCAAATTAAGATCTTGCATTCATTCAATTATCTTACAATATCGATAAAGTCGTTTAGATAAATAAGAATATAGTGAATTTATTTATCATTAGGATGATAATCTATAACAACCTTTTTTTTCGACATCTATGTCATTTTATGATCAATAAACAAAAAAAACTTATTATGACGACTTGAGATATTGATTTAGATAAATGAAGAAAAAAACTGATGATGACAGATCGGTTTCAAAAGTGGAACAGTCTAAAGTGTTAGTATGAGAAAATTGCTCAAAATGATATTATTGATGATTAAAAATATGTCGCACTAATTAAAATAATTTCAGTACAAAATTTATTTATCAATTGTTGATATTAACAAAGAGTAAATAGCATATCGCCTGAAATAACGATAGTGTGACTAATCAATAGATGAACAATATCGAAAAAAGAATGAACATAATTTAAAATTGAAATACGCAAAATCGTAATTATTAGAAAGAGAAGAACTTACTAGCATAAATGTAAGTACTGATTGATATGATTGATTAAGAGAGTAGTAAAAATGATGAATATCTGCAAAATAGATATGAATGTTTTTATCAAAAAAGAAGGAAAATATTAAAATATTAAAATAGAACATGATTGATTTTCTTAAGGACTAAAATTAGTCATTCAAAAAGATCCGTAAAATAGCAAATCAGATATGAATCTATTTATTCAATTCAAAAGAAAAAAAACCACTAGAACAATTCATAGCAAATGTTCAATGATCTATCAGTACAAAATTACTGGATACTAAAGAAAAAATAGCTTCCATTAGGCATTTGACAATAGAATTATGAGTGTGTATGTGGATTTTAATGAAAAGATGACATCCACCGATACCCAAGGGTGCACATCTCCATCCACAACCATAACTACTTGTTCACATGCCCACACGGATGCCCATAGTCACCTTCGCGCCCTCACTCACACTAGGGTCCATGGGATCCGTCGCAAACTTGAATGGGAATCGTACCCAACTGCCTCCATGCTCGGATCCAAGTATAAAATTTCTTGTATTAGATTGGCTCGACTGCTTTGCTCTTGAGATATGAACGTGTGTGTTTAACATTCTGTAAGTTTTTGTCGTTCACTCAACAGACTAACGAATCCTCTGTTTACACCTTGAATCGAACCATAAAGCTTTATTAAGAATGAGTCTGAATTAGAGTCTTGAGATTTTCAGTGGATTCGTCTACTTATCGGTTCCGAACCTGACATTTTGTTAAATGTAGGTCGGTGCCTTAAATCGCTTCATAATCAGATCTGGGTACGGATCTAAAAATTGTTCAACCTGATGGATTCTAACTCAAAGACTCATACACACTGGTAAACTCTTAACCACATCTATACTGAGTACATCCGCTGTCCATATCTACTTACTTATTTACAAAAAAGTTAACATAATACATGTCACCATACAATCTCAATTAGCAACTGCATAACTATTAATCAAAAGCTCTTCAATTCAAATAAACATATTGTGAATTAAGACTCACAATAGAAAGTCGTCTATGGTATATTACGTATGAAGCGATCGTTTTTTCTCTCCTTGAATCAACATGTTTCTCCATAAACGACACGGAGATACACAAGCCTAAAATGGATCCGTGTAAATCGTCGTCTTTCTCCATATAAGGTGGTTTACGCTTGTGCCAGTTTCACCTGCATATGAAATATTAATCTTCTTAAATTTTGTATTTTTATAATCGCCGTGTCAGAAATATGTTTCTTATAGGCTTAATCTGCACACGCTTATCTTATACACAGGCATCGCATAATAGCCGTTTATAACCATGGATATTTGATTTTGGAAGTTAGTTGTGAGTCAACGAGCACTAATCGAGAACCTACTTTTTAATTTTGAATCCAGTGAAAACATCAATCATGAGTAATTATTTAAAAAAAACAAATTCCATTTCATTATTTGGCTTATTTCAAGCAACAGATTAAACAGTAAGTATTTTTCAGTGAAAAATATTTATAGTGAAATATCGAAGTGAATACATGCATCAAATCATGAAAAGCTATCGTGTTCATGATGAACGTGCTTTATAGTTTGTGAATGTATTCTAAATCGACAAGCTATGATGAAATGCTTTCATTTTGAATATCCCTTCATGTGAATATAATGCTTTTCGATTTCCTTCAATAACTATTGGAATGATTCATCTTTCTACCTTCTTGAAACGGTCAGCATAAGATTATATTTAAATGAGACTAGTTTCTTTGATATTCCCTAAAAAAATATCTAAGGATGATTTCTTCTAATTAATGAATGCACTCAAGACGATCCTGTTTTTGATTCTCAGAAAGCAAGTATATGTCTTGGATTGTTCTCCAAATGACCTGATGCGTTTCTGTCGATTACAAATCGGTTTTGAAATGATAGAATGCGCTCGGGTTCGCTTAATAAAGTTCCACACACGTATCTGTTTCTATGGACGAAGAATATTGATTAGCTCAGATTATATTCTTCAATTTTCTTAAGTACATGAAATTGTTTTCTTATCGATTCTGAACTAAAAAGAGATCATCATAGCCGTCTTTAACGAGCATCTGTTCCCAGTTTTGAGCGAGTGTTTGTGTGTCGCTTTAATATGGGTGCAATTAATAACGACACCAACATCCATGCCTACACACACTTATTAAGTTGACATTTAACATTAAGTATGAACTTTCAATTTTAGTAATGAATCTATAATTCTGAAGTTCTTTTGAAACCATGCTGCTTCGACATATCATGTAATTTCAATGTTATCATGCCACTTTTCATTGAAACGATGAATGTACAAAAAATTATTGACAAATTAGCCTTGTCTCATTAAACGATGAATATACTATTGTCAAAACCGATCTCATTTTATTTTATTAGCGTCGCATTCGAATGAAAAAAGTACATTCAAGTATCACACGGTTTTTTATTGACACTGATATTGCTTTTTTGAAGACATTCAGTGTTGTATAGAACAAACTCAAGCACGCTAACATAGGACAACAAAG
Organism: Rotaria sp. Silwood1; assembly: GCA_905250075.1. Taxonomy (NCBI): domain Eukaryota; kingdom Metazoa; phylum Rotifera; class Eurotatoria; order Philodinida; family Philodinidae; genus Rotaria; species Rotaria sp. Silwood1. Next base: position 326,608 of record CAJNOP010000042.1, read on the forward strand.
AATCTCGAAAACGAGCGCTTCTAGATTTGAAGAGATAAAGTATTTCAGTCGTATAAAATTATCTTATCGTATACTAGAGGTATATCACAATGTGTCAAACGTCTACTCTATGATTACCTGCAGAACATTGTTACATAAGTGTTCTTGTTTAGAAAACGATTTTCTTTTATGAGTGTGACCAATAATGAAACGGTTGTTGATTATGGAACAACGTCGAAACATAATGTTCAAGATAAAACAAATCTAAGAGAACAGGCCAAGAGCCAATTCGGTTTCTACAATGATATTTTGCGTGGTTTTGATTCCTATCGTCAATGCCTACTTCATGATGAATCTATCATCGAGTTTAGCCGACATTTAGCTCTAGCAGAGATCGACACATTGCATACAGACTGTAAACGAGTTCTGAACTATGTAGCTGAAAACATGTCGATTCTTGGTCAAAGTCTACCAATCAAGGGTCGTTTGGTAGTATGTGGCTTACCAAGAACTAGTACAACATTACTCTACAATTTACTAGCCTGTGATACGAATTGTCGGGCACCACTGTACACGTATATATGTATTGATATGGTACCATCGATTGTCATATCCGATTCTATTCAACAACAACAACGAGCAAATACAATGCTCTCGTCTACAAAAGAAATCAAACATTTCGCTGACTATCAAAGTCAAATGGCTGAAGCTCATCCATTTCTTCCGATTGAAGAAGACTATCTTATTTTACGTCATACGAGCTATTTACCCTTCGTCACTTACATTGGTATTGACAACGAAAGCGATTCAGACACCTGGCTGCAGAATGAGATGTGCAAAGACTATGCTTGTGATTATCATGAAACCGTTTTGCGTATGTTAAATTCGGTCGATATGCCATCATCACATTGGTTATTGAAATCGCCGATGCATTGTTTACATTTCGATACGTTTCTTCGTCACTATCCTAATGCATTCTTCATCATGACTCATCGACATGTCGACCAAACCCTTCCTTCGACCTGTAGCTTATCATGAATAATAGCTCAATAGACTTTTCAACAAACAAATGAAAATAGTCGAGATCAAATTACAAAACGATATTGTCAATTAACTGATCGAATGATCTATTGTATTATGAAGTTTCATGAAAGTCAAAAGCAAAAAGTTGATTCAACACGAAAAGTTCTTTTCAATATGACTTATGATAATTTGATGAACAATCCTATTGTTGTTGTTCATAGAATATACGATTATTTTGGTCTTGATTGGTCGACGAAATTTGAAACAGCAATGCAAAAGTGGCTTACAGAAAATCCTCAAGGAAAACAAGGCCATCATTCATATTCCCAAACAGATTTTGCTTTAACATGTGAAGAGATTGAAACACGTTATGCTGATTACACGAAACTTTTTCTCTCTCAATGATTGTCATTTTCAATAAATAAGATGTGCATATTAGCTGCGTATTCTCAATTCGAGAAAAAAAGGAAAAAGCCTTTGCCATTTTTATCGTGCATTGCAACTGATAATTGAGCATCGATCGATAAACTGTTGAGAAATATTTCTCTTCTCAGTGAAATAATTGATCAAGTTCTATCTTAAATTGAGCTTTGTTCCGACCAACATGATCATTGTCATGAATCATGATTCCGAATAATTGTGAATTGTAAGTGTAACAGCTGTTGCATGAATATCAATCGATGAGTGTAAGTGTTGGTATAGTTCTTCATTTCACCCACATTGACGTCACATCCATATCCTCATCCTTACCCTTTCCAGAAAATAGATGCAGCTGAGGTAATTTTCAAGGATGGCGCTCAAATATGATGAATTAGATAAATACTTGAGAATGAGTCTTAAAGATACTTCTAAACAATCCTATCCATTACCGTTTTGGAGGCATTATCAACACAAACTCTCATATTTACCATTATTTGTTTATCGCCTTTTTTTTCAATTTCAGTTAATTCAAATGAGGCTGAACGGGCTTTTCATACTATATCTTTATCACTCAGTGAATGTCGGCTCTCTCTTAATCGTGATACTGCGAGCAACATTTTCGTCTGTCAGATTCATTCATGACGGTCTTGAACAAAAATCAGATTCGTTCTAAATATTATTTTCTTTTTATGTATATATTTTTCAATGTGTCACCACTGTTCAATTCATCAATCTTTTATCTACAACAAAACGTTCCATGATAAATACTTCTATAATATAAACGTTATAAATTGATACCGAGGGACTTTTATTCGAAATCAACTGCGTCTTGTGACTTGCACCAATCAGAGAAATCTTTTTAAATTGCACCTTATTTTTTTTCTACTCACATTCATTCATATTCTCGTACATACATAAGAGAGAAATATCTTTGTATAGTGAACATTGTTGAACATTTCCTTGAATATGCATATCAGAGTGTGGATGTGTTGACAAGAACCACATCCACGCCCTTACTATAAATTGTTAATATCTGCGGACAATAAGCAAAGTATTGTTTCTCAGATGGAAAAAACTTCATAGGCAACATAAATAGTCGAGCTAAATCTCGAAGAACTGAGCATAGATATTGATTAAAATCATTCATTGAATATATTTTTCACTGATAAATAGATTCAAAATTTATCTTGTCACTATATTTATGAAATTATTTGAGGATCAGAATATTCTATCGTAGTCACTGGAGGTAATGACGAAATGTCACCAAAGTGAATATCAGTCACAGTTAAAGCAACTTTTTCCATCATTTTAAGAAAATAATCCAGTGTTTCTATCACTGCTTGTACTGAAAGAACACAACCTACTACAGGTATACAATGACCGATGGCAGCATTAAGAGTTAATAATTTGGTTTTGAATAGTGTTTCAAAAGTTTCATCATCCAGAAGAGGCAAAACTGAATTGATTGTCCGTCGAATGTATTCTGATGAAGTTTCTCTCAATATAGCTAAACGTTCGACGGCTTCATTATGTAGACCCAACTGTTGACGATATTCTTTCGCTTCTGTCAAACAAGCTAAAAGATTAATACTCATGGAAAAACCAGGAACAGGTAGAATAGCAGCTGCAGCAATAGCACTACATATAAGCCATTGTCGTTTTCGAAGATATTCAACTTTTACTCGTACAGCTTCTCTACAATGAGCATTCATTGAAAAGACAAGAGATTCACGTTTCAATTGTGGACATGCTTGACAAAGATCATGCATAAAATCATTCATATCCCATCGATGTAAGTATTTCTGATTGCCACTAACTAAATAAACTTTGCGATGATGTGAATATTGGCGTAAGTGTTGTACACAATCATTTTTAATTATTGTTAATACAGCATGTTCGTCAAATGGTGAAGGAGAATCACGTTGAGCATTGGTAATTTCTTGATCTATTTTACTTCGAAGGAAAAAGAAAGGTTTGTTCATTTGAGTCATCTCTTCAGCTAGCCAACCATCATCTTCAGTAAAACGTCCACTACATATAATAATTACAACGTCAAATTGTTCAAAATTAATGTATTTAAGATAATTTTCACGAGGATAATTTGGTGTTCCACAACCTATCGATGAAATTTTTCTGATTATTGATCAAAACAAGATATCAATTATGAAAATTATTTTTTCAAGTCTCAGTAACTATAATGTACTGTCTTGGAATCTTCTCATTTCTAAAAACTGAACACCTGTCTTAGCAGACGATAAATCCTGCAGACGCACACGAATTGAGAATAGTATAAACATTATTTAATGTGTTCGATCGCCGTTTGTGTGAAATCTAAAGTTCTCCCTATATACTTTAATACTTCTTATCAAATCATGTTTCATCAACAACCTTCGTCATAACATGTAAACTAATCTCTTTTCATTATAAAATATCTACTGTACCTGGTAAATCCCAAAATGTTAAATTTTGATGTATAGAATGTAGAAAAGCTTGAGGTTCACGAGTACACTCTGTAACACCTGTTTTAGCAGCATCTGGACTATTAGGTGTTACTCCTCGTATTGCATTAATAAAACTTGATTTTCCAACCCCACTGTTTCCAGTCACAGCAATATGAAGAGACAATAGTTCCCATTCTCGTAAACGAGAAATAAAATATTGCTCGATTTCATCTAAACCATGCTTGTCGAAATATTCAACGAATAATTTCTTTTCTTTATCGAAATATATTTCATTCATTTGATCTTGTGACTGCAAATTGACTGGTAATATTGGATTAGCTGATAATACACCAATATGAAGAACTTCAGCATGACCTATCACAACTTAAATATAAAGTCAGTTTTAGTGGAAAAAAATTCAAATCTTTTTTTTGTTTCTTGAACTGATGTCATCAACAAATTTTCAGCGTGAATCTTCAATCATACATGTGTAAAATATGTCGATAGGAAAGAACATCTAGTTATCAATTATTCGAATAAACAGACATTTATGACTCAATAATAGGTCTTGGTTTTTAGTCAAAATTTTTAGCGACATTCACATCACATGTAGATCACCATTTGAAGTAATCCTAGATACATTATTTACGCAAGAGAAATGGATAATGCAACTTTTTTTCTTGAACTGCATATATGAGAGAAAAGAATCACTCACCTGCTTCTGTAATTGGCTGATCAATCTGTTTTTGTTCAGTAATTTGGCATTTACTCATTAAATCATTCTTTAATCTTTCAAAATCCCATTTATCCTTATGATTCAAATGACTACCAATTAAGTAAATATCATTTTCGCACGTTAAAAATTCTTTATATTGAGACCAAAGAAATTCTTGTTCGTTCTTTATTGTTTGTTCTTCGTTGGAAGTTGATTGAGAATATCGTTGAGTAACATTAACAATTTCATCAATATGAGTTCGAACAATAAATAAGGTTTTTTTCTCTGATGCATGTCGAAGAGAAGCTATAGTACGATCATTGGCTGTTGATGATTCCCGAACAACAAGAAGTACAATATCACTTTTGATAATCCATTCTTTAGCATCTGCATCTTTATATTGATATGTACAAAAAAAAAACTGATGTTAATTCTTTCTACATGGAAAAAGAATTTTATCTACCTTTTTTCGATGAGATTCTTCGTAAAATAACCGATTTATTGTTGACAAGTGTGCATTCATCCGTTGAAAAGAATTTCATAGATTCAATAAATCCTGTTTGATGTAGAAGACGAATCAACATGGATTTTCCTGCATTTGAACTGGTACTAAGAATTGATATGTTAATGAGATTCTTTGATGAATCAGTTTCCATGACTGATAAACTTTCCGTGTTAGTTTTCTCTACGTCTTTTATCATTCTCAATGAAGACCATCGTGTAAAAGTCATCTTCTATCTACAAATAAAAAAAACAAACAAACACTTTGCAAACATGTTAAATATCTTTCAAGTCAATTCAGTTGAAGTTAGCGCTAGATTGTACAATAATCTCTTGTACTTGTAATGCTGCCTGTTCCATATCATTCAAGATACTATTTAATATATATAGAGTACTACCAAACGATGCTGCACTTGCAATAGCTGATCCAACAATTGGAATATATCGTGCACCTTCTTGTTTTACGAGTGACTCGGCAACTGATCTTGCAACGGATATAACGAATTGAGCAATACTTGCCATTGCTTGAATAGGAATTCTATCATCTATTGCATCGGAAAATCGTTCAAATGGTATGTGATGACGTTCACTCAACTGACGTAGTGCGTCTTCCGTAAGACCTAATTGCTGTCGATAGACTTTTGTTTCTTGTATACAGGCTGTTAAATCAAAGCCAATTGACACAAATGGAGCTGGTATAATCGCTACAGCAGCTGATGCTATTGCTACAAGACATATGCGTTTTCTTAGATGAACTATCTTAGTTCGAACAACATCTTTGCAAATAGGACTCATAGCAAGAATGAAAGCATGCCGTTTCAAGAGTGGAAAATGTGTCAATAAATCAGTCATTAATCGAGGATAGTCCCATCGTTGATTGTTATTTAATCTACCACTAATTAAATAAAGTGAGGGTGAGAGATTATATTGTGTTTCTAGATAAGTTAAACAATCATTTCTAATTTTTGTCAAAAGAATTTCTTCATTGAATGATGTTGCTTGTTCATCTTGACTATTCTCGATATCAATATCGATTTGTGTACGTATAAAGAAAAAGCCTTTATTCATCCTGTTGATTTCTCTTGCAAGCCACATATCATTTTCAGTAAAACGTGCTCGACTAACAATGAGAAAAAAATCATATTGATGAAAATTCATCTCAGCTACATAGGTTTGTTTTGGACATTTCTTCGTACCAACACCTAGAAAAGTCAAATAATAAAAACAAATTACGTCTTCTTTTTTTCGATCAATATCGAAACCTGGTAAATCCCAAATTTTCAAATTTTCATTTGCTGGATGTGCATAAGCTTTTGGTACGGATGTACATTCAACAACATTGACAGGGGATGCACCAGGATCATATGGTCGAAGAGAGCGAATTGTATTAATTAATGTAGATTTACCGACACCACTATTTCCTGTAACAGCTATATTCAATGAACATTGTCTCCATTGATCAAGTCGCTCTTGAGTAAAAGTTCTCAAGCCTTCAGCACCATTTTTTTTGATAAACTCGGTTATAGAATTGGTAAGATCGTCATTGCGTGTCACTGAGATAAGATCATCAAGTGTTGTATCAGCAGACATGATTTAGCGATATCCTCTACGCAGGAATAACCCTCTCTCTCTAATACATGAAAGAAAATATTCGAAACATATATAACTACTCACACGAGGTATTTTATTCAAGTTGGATTTACCTTTTGACTTTTTATCTTGATCAAATATTTACGTTGTTGTCGTGATATTGTGGATGCTGAAACCCAATACAATCCTATCGATTGTATTTTTTCTTTATTACATCTCTTCTAAGACAGGAATGATTTACGCACAAGCAGAACACAGAATGAATTTTGTTTTTATGATGACATAGTATCGCTGACGTCTGTCAAACGACTGACTTGAAAAAGGATCAGTTTTTCTGCTTGTTACGAATGGAAAAAAAAGAGATGTGATTTCTTTAAAGAGATTTGACAGGTAGATGATATTTTAGACGTAAATGCAATCAAAGACTCGAAAGAGGAAAATTGATTACTGTTTTAAAAAATGAAGAACACATTTCTACAGCGTCTAAAACGTATAGGATCAAACTATGGTATCATTTCAACAGTACCAGATGATTCAACTTATTCAGGACTATTGAATAGAACTGATTGCTTAATAAAAGCTACAAATATCGAATAGGTAGCTCAACCGAACAACATGTCATGGAGAAGTCAGCATTTGTCAGTATAAGCCTAAATAGCTCGTTTAGATGTGCTGATAGTTTTCTATCTCAACCATCTTTTAGCAAATGAAAGTACAGTATCTTGAAGATAAGGTTATCTCATTCTCTTTACACGTTCACCTTCTGCATATATCTGATGATGTCTGTCTAATCAATACTTGAAATCGTCGCTCTATAAACTCGCTCTCAGTTTCTAGTGGTATTAAGTCTGGTGATTGACGAGCACAAAATATAGGCCCATCTTTTTCTATTCACGATTCATGAATGTTATAGTTGAGATAGACATAAATTACTTTTCAGAAGCGTGCTGATAGTTCCATCTTCTCAGTAAATGATATTTTCTGTCATCAATTCTATCATAGTAGGTAGGTGTAGCTTCAATGTGGATCAAATGAACAATAAAATCAATCACTATAGCAAAAGTCTGAAAAGATCAATAAAAACATATGTTGCCCCATGTATTAACTAAACATGGAAAAGATAATGAACAAGATATTGATACAATGCCTAATAGATTTCGAGAATACGAAAATATCTCAGTTTTTTGTAACTTTCGAAATTAAATACATATTTTCTAATTTAATTAGTTAACTAAGATGATGCACTAATCACATTGAATTTGAATTCAAATCTACTAAATGAAGAATACGAAATTCATGAGAAAATATACAAACAATAAGTTTACTTGCGTCAATTGAAAACACTAACTTCATGACTCATTGAAATTGAAGTATAAGAAGTTTTAATCAAATTGAAATTAGGAAAAGTTATCAACAAATCAGTGTTGACGTATTTAAACTTTACTTCATTTATTTTTATTCGTCTAATTCAAAAGAGACAACAATTGTATTAAAATATAGTTAAACATGAGCATTCATTCGGCTTATTTTTTGGAACACTAAGGAAAGGTAAACAGTAAGATGAAAAGAGAATCGGATTATTTGTTCTTCAAAATGATCTTTTTTTGTCTGTCGAAAGACAAAACGATGATATTTAGTTGATTTCTGTAAAATGAGTGAATGAAATTCGGGAAAATAATGATTTGACCGCTGCTTCAGCGAAATGAAAACTTAATGTAACGTATGTAAAACTAAAAGATGAATTGACTAATTTTCTTTTTGATCATTTAGTTTTGTGTTATTATATTACAAAGGAATTAAAAGAACTAATTTTATAAAATTTATGATTCATTTTTTTTCTATTTTTGCTTTGAAAATATAATAAGAAACACTTCAAATTCGAGCAATTCATGAATAACAATACACCATTAATTATTTCTTTAACAATTGTACATATACGAGAGGCTACAATCAGCGATACCTTTCAATTTCTATGTAAAATATATCGGCCGAAACTGTTTAATAAAATCAATAAAGAAACAGCAATTATGATCGTGCATGGGGTGACTGTGAATGTGAGCGAGGGATGTGATAATAAATGTGAGTTTGGATTCTTTGCTCATGTACACCAACACCTACATTCATCTACGCCAAAAACTATCGCCCACCCACATCTCACACTATTTCTGTCGTGCGCTAGGTAGTGTCTTTTTATAGGCTTATACCTAAACCTCATATATTGCCATTTGAAACAAGTCAAGAATGTGTTTTAGCTATTAATAATTACTACTAGTTTACTTCCAAATCACAATCTATTATCATTGTCTTTAGTATTCCTCCTCAGGGCGAGAAAAGTCAGGTAGACGAAGAAATAGTGTCATATCGGCAAAAACTCGATATAATAAATAAATCATAAGCATTACCATCATGAAACAAATCAAGACTGAATGATCTGATTTGGGTCATTTTTTAAATCTATTTTACTTGATACGAACAGCTTAAACACGTTGTGTACGACATTTGCAAAAGAGATCTTCTCGAAAAGCTGCCGTTCGTAGACGACTATGTATGCCAACGTGCGGTGAATCAAACGGTGGCAAATATTTTTCAACGTATTTTTGATAAAGTGGTACCAATTTTGAGTTAATATTCATACAATTAGATGTTTATTGACATTGATCTGGTGTTTGTAGAAAATGTTTGACTTCCATTATTCGAATTGACTTTCGGATTCGTCCAAAACTTATCTTCATAGGTGTATATGGATACAGCTCATGACGTTGTATATACCTATAAAAATAGATCTAAGGTATATTTTTTTTCGAGATGTTTGCGGTTTTACAGATGGGCAACTAAAACAGATAAGAAAAAAAAGACAAAAGAGCATCTATGAATATCTGACCCAAATGAAAAGGTAAGTTTACGCTTTTTTTAAAATATGTTGACACTCTGACGCACATGTCATATTAAATTGCAATTCATTATGACTTCTGCAACTATTTGGAACTTCTTTGTCAAGAGAGCACTGAATCAAAATTCTACTTAAAGGTAATTAAAATAGCCATAAAAAATTTGGTGTTCCAATGATAATTATTGATTTCAAGAACAGCATTAAGTGCGTTTTTTTTTTGTGTATCAATCTTGACATGATATAACATTTAACGCAGTCCATGTGCATCCAAAGAACAACAAGGAGTGTACGTTTAAATTAAGGATTTTCAGATCTCCTCCTGACTCCAATAATCGATGTGAAAAGTTACAGATAAAATCTAAAATCTATAAGCAGTTTTCTAGAAATTGAGATCAATGAGCACACAATTCCTTAGATCTCATAGTAATAAAAAAAAGAGATGTCAGTTGATAATGTAACTCAATCTGAAAACATTTTAGAACTTTTTGAACTCTCTTCAAAGTATATTTTAAACTTTTATTGGACATAAAACGTTTTCGCATATGCTAAAAAGTGAATTTATTTTACATTTACAAAGTCATATGACAAGTCTCGTTCCAGTAATGAAAATAGTATGAACCGACCAGTTCTTGTGAAATGAGCTGATGTCGATAAACATCTTATTTATTTTTCTTTTCGGGCGACATAGTTGAATACCATAAACGTGAATAAATGTAACTGTTAGAAACTTATAATTATGAGAAAATCAGGTAATCAATAGGTAAATTCATATGACAAAAACTGGTCAATTAAATTAGTTCTTGAAAAAAAGACGTGTTCATCAGTAGTTCTGATTCAATTCTTTCGGTTCGTAGAACTGACAACTGATTCGGGTCTAACGCGGATGTGCTTATAAATAATTCTATAATAGATGCAACTGATATATAAAACTATGAACTCATTTCATTCTAACTTTCATCATAAGCCTGTAGCAATCTTTGAAGTTTGATCAAAATGGTGGACAAAAGGAAATCAAAGCAACAAAGAATAGACAAACACTTACAAATAAAAACTAATAAAAAAAAATTCGCATCTTCACTGTAGAAATCAATAAGATCGAACGTTTTACTGACGGTTAACTAATACTGGAGAGTAATCATCATATATTGCAGATTGCTTCCGTTACGTACTTTCTATCAGTTTAATATAGCTGAACAAGATGTGAGTTTTATATATATGAGTTTGTTAAGGTTCATACGAATATTTTTTTTATCATAATTCGTAGAATAAAGGTAATAATGATGTCAAAACTTCTTCTATTTATTGGAATTTATGCTTTGTGATTCGCTTGTTGAAATTTAGTTGCAATAATACACAAATTCTAAATGTAAAATCTGTTTTTGTCGTTGTTATTGGTTTTTAGATAATTTTATAAAATCATTTTTCTCCGACTTTGACATTTTCTACAACATCATAAAATATGTTGAAATTAAAATTTGATGGTATTATCATGGATCAAACTAAATACTTATCATATGTATATGGTTATTATCTTTTTCTTAAAGCTTATTATTTTCTAACCTACTCAAGTTTTGCTGCAATTGGTCCAATGTTGAATATAACTCTTCGAAGTCGTGGTCTGTCAGATATAGAAATATCATGTATTAATTTAATTATTCCATTTTTGATCTTCTTTACTAATCCATTATTAGCATTTTTCACAGATCATGTACGTCATTATCGTCTTACGTTCAATGTTATTTTGTGTTTGGTAACTATTATTTTTGGTACTATGTTTTTTTTTACCAATTTTGAAATCACATTTAATCCAAGATGAAATTGATCAAATTGATACTATGAAATATTCATTGACTTTTTGTGCAAATAAAGAATTTTCTACTAAATGCGCATCAAGAACTCGATGTGGATGTACTTATCAAGCCTATTGTACATCGCTAACAATGGAAAAAAAATTATTTCAAAAAGAATATACCAGTCAAAACATTTCATTTCAATTTTACTATGAATTCAATGTATGTAGACAAACAACATAAAAATATATCTATACATAGTAATAAACTTCGGACATGTGCCATCAATTATCATGTATCAATCAATAAATATACAAACAATGAAACTAGAGGTAATGAACAGTATTTTACATAGATTTAAGTCTGTTCATCAACTAGCAGAATATTCCAATTTAAAGATTTTATTTTGCTTTTTGTTTCTCTTCGATGTGAGTGTTTGCTGGTATTTTTAATATCTTCAATAGTCTTTAGACTCAAATTCTATAATTTTTCCATCTAATCACGAAAGACTCTTTTTAAAATTCAAAATATTTTTTTTAAATGCCAACGACATGAAAACTATCAAATTTGAGAGGACTTCAAATGTTTTACAAATTTCTATACTATAGTGTAAACAATTATTAGATATTTTCTTTTTTACAAATTATTAAATAGGCAAATTAATCAATTGGAGTTGTAAAAGATAACTTCCGTGTTAGAATTGAAAATGAAAAAGGTTTTTAGTGAATTTTTTCATGTAGAAAACCAGCTCTATTAGCACAATTCTTTTGAGATTAAAATGTAGCTGCTGTTGCTGATCACAGGAAGATTGTTTTATTCGATATATATTGGGATATATTTCTTCATCGTTTTGTTCTTTAATCCTCCAGAGATGTAATAAGGAAGTTGTTTGTATATTGTAACGAGATATTATCAACATACAGTCTGTTATCAAATATTAACAGCGTCTTTGTCTAATTTTAACATAAAAAAAAATGATGATTTCAATGTGAAATACAAAAGAGAAGTTGGTAGATTGTGAAGTGTCGTTCATGAACGAAAAACGTCTGATTCGCAAACGAGTTTTACTTTACAAGAAGAAAATACGAAAAATGTTTACACTTTTATAGTAATATTCGATTTTATTTTGATACTGTTTACATATACAAATTTTAACAATAGTGACCTATTGTTTTTTCCGTGAGAAAACTTAAAATATATTTGTACAGATTATTTTCTTACTAATTACGGATCCATCTTTATAACTACAGATATTTCTAGTTACTTTCATCAAATCAAACTCAGATATAATGTTTCGAAATCATTAACAGACAGATGACTGTGTTGAGTAATATTGACTAGAACGAACAAAAAACATTGTTGTATAAATGATTGTAAATTCAAAAACAAAAACTTTCTGATAGTTAGTTTGTCCTTGGGTGAAAGCATATTTAATTTTTTGCTAAATTAAATGAATTCTCGTCAAAGTTCTGAGTGTGAATGTGTGAGTATCAAGATGGATATACGTTTTAATGTAATCTTCTGATCGTCGACACTCAGTGCATCACTGACCTGGTTTCTTCAACAATTCATTATTGGCTATTGTTGTACGAGAGATTCACTACTTTTCTACTAGAGCCACTTGTAGAGCGGTTTGATTTTGATAAAAAAAGAAGAACAAGCCAATGTATTTATTACAATGAGTGGAAGAAAAACTCTATGTATACTGCTTTAAAACATCATAACATTATTGTCTTTTGTAAAACATACGCCTTTTTTTAAATTTCTTATCAGATCTATTTGACAATAGTGGTTTATGCTCATCGAGCAAACATTCCATATTGACTACGTGTGATATAAAATGTTCAATAGATCATCTTTGTTATGGATCACGTTATTCTGACCAAATTCTATATCTACAATTGCTTTTTCTACGTTACATCGTTCAAATCTATTTGGTCGACAACGTGTTTGGGGTACTATCGGATCTGGTATATCTGCGTTTTTTGTTAGTCGTCTTTATCTACATTTTAATACTGAATTGGTATACTTAATCAGATTCATTGTTTGTAGTTTTCTTAGTATAATCGGTACAAGTTTTATTCACATTTGATCTGATAAATGTGAACAAGGTGAACGAACTAATGATGACACATATGTTAGAGAAAAATTAAATGAATTTTCCGTCGATAAAAAATCAAAATGAAGACAAAAAAAGATTTGTCGAAGATTTTTGCACTTTTTCCATTGTTCAAGAGTATTGATGTGATTGTGTTCCTTATGACGGCATTTTTTGGGAGAACATCTTTGGGTGCTCTTGATCCAGTAAGTATTCGATATTTTATTTTCCTCAACATGATCAAACACGTAAAATAGATTAAGAGTTTACTCAAGTGTTTTTTTTTAAATTAACTCAAAAATTAAAACGAATCATAATCATTGCAATTATCGAGATTTCTTAGTTGAAAAGTCCTTCTTTTACTCTTTGATGAGTAAATCTTCGAACAGAAAGACGTCATTAGAATGTCTAAGTATAGAATATCAAGATTGACGAAATATTCGTTGTCTTGAATAAAGGCTCTGAGAAAGGTACACTCTTAGACTTTGATACTATTCACTGTGGTCGGTAGTCGGAAAATAATCTCGAGCAAAAAGTGATCTGATATTCGGAGGCGTTCCCTCGTTGGTTTCATTCTTTATTCTACTTCTAATCACTATTAGTGTACTTTTACTTAACAGCTATCTGTTCAAATATATTTTAGTATTTGATGTTATATATGGATGAAATTGCTTCATGTGAATCTCGTTCTATAGCCGGATATATATCATTGATAGCATCAACTTCTGAACTTTTGGCATTATTTCTTGTTCACAAATTACTTAAACGTTTACGTAGAAAAAAATCGTCAATGCTTATCTTTATTGCATTTGGAATTCGCTTCTTTGGTTATTATTTTATTCGTCGATCGTATTTTCTTTTATTAATGGAAACAATGCACTTTTTTTAATTTTGGTATTCTCTATGTTCTCCTTGCTGAAGAAGCTCTTGCAATGAGTATGTTCTCGAATATTCATTTCTTCGACTAATTCAATGTTTACTTCTAGCTCCATTGAATCTCTCTCGAACACTTCAAGGCATAGTTTACGGTATTTGTTTTGGTTTAGGTATCGTATTGTATTGGCTTCTTCAATGTTAATCATTTCGTTTTTTTTTCTCATTATAATATAGTTCGTGGCATTGGTATGCTTGTCGCCTTCTTCATTTATACATGAATGAAAAAACGGCGTCTCTTTCTACTTTATGTTGTATTTAATATAGTCAATGCCATTATTTATTCAGTATCTTATCTATTGACTCAACAACGAAAATCATCTCGAACTGTGTTAAAAATCGATCATGATGGCATTCCTGAAAGTGTCTCGACTGAATCTGGTAAATTAGTTTTAGCAAAATAATTAGATATAGAATGTAGTATGTTTTATAGAAACAAATTTAAACGGACAATTTTTATTCGATTTGAACATACTCTATTCGAATATTCAAGCAAATTTTAATTGAAGACTAATTGTCAGAGGCTTGAAATCTTCTTTTTTTGTTAATTTTAATGAATTAATTGAAAATTAAATAAGATAAAATATTTTCAAATTTTTTTATTAGTAAATATTCTTAATTTAAACATTATCTTTGTTTTCTTCTGTTTTTTTATATCTCAATAAAGTCTTTTAAGCTCGCATTATGACAATAAGAAAATGAGGAACCATTTTTAAAACTATTTTTCTATTCCAGATCAATGCAATATTGAATTTTATTCGATTAAATCTTGCGTTATAGAAATATTTGAAATGTAATCCAGATCGAATTTGATAAAAAAAAATATTTACAAATTCGATATGGCTGACAAACAAATTGAAAGAGACTATTCATTCTAATCATTGATTATTCGGCATGTTATATTATCTTGAAATATTGAATAATAATTTATTCTGAGGAATTTCTATTAGAGTCAAATTGAAACTATTTCATCATTATTCAATGTGTATCAAAATTAATTTACAGTGAAAAATTCCAAGCAAGCTGGTTAGAATATGATCAATGTGACCTATGTGCTAATGAGTTTTGAATAAGTTGGTGGCTTTCATTGGGTTGTCTTAATTAATTGTTTGATTAATCATGGATTTGTCAAGAAAGACTATATGTAAAAAGATTTAACTAGCTGAAACCATTTCTTAGCAAAAGAGGTACTTAACAAAGTCCTATTGACAGATTTAGAGGAAAGATCTCTGTAAAAATCAAGAATGCGAAACAAATTTTCTGAATTCTATTTAAAAACAGCGTTTTGCAAGCAAGTTCATCTGATAGAGAAAATATTTCTGAGAAAAATAAAATATCATCAAGCTCTTCACGACCTCTCTTCATTGAACAACACTGATTCTTTAATAGGTCTAAGAAATTGTTGATGTTACTTTTATGAAAGTTTATATGAATTTACTGTGATTCATACTATGTTATCTTTCGTAGAAGGAGTGGAGTTTCATGAAGATAGGTCGTAAGGTGTGATATTTCATCATGACCGTTAGCATGATCCATGTAAATGTCATAAAGCCGGTATTTTGAAATTAGTGATGAATCATCACCACAAGTGAAGCGATGAGAATCAATGTTCGTCAAATTCTTGGGTGGCAAATAGAGAAGATTCGTCGAATTATGTAGATGAGAAAATACTACTGTCCTCTTCAGTCCGATTGATAACTCATAACTTCAGATCATGGATTGTAAAAATAATTAAACTTTTTTGACGATAAGTATGAAGAGATGACAACATTTTATAGCATTATAGAAGATGAAATAGGGTGTAAATATGTGTGTGGGTTTCATCTGTTCTGGATACCCACACCCACACATCCTGATTGATTAGGCATTGTTGTCGAGATGTGTACACGCTCCAGAAATGTTCAATTTAATAGGATTTCACATAATAAAGGAATTCAAGTGCCACCAAAATTAAATAGCAGAAGGAATTAAAGCAAATCAAGATAAAGAAGAAAAAGAATAGAATTCTATTGAACTTTCAGATTTGCCGGATTTCTTTGAATTCCAAAACAGCCTCGATAGTGACTGTGTAAACTTGATTTCAATGAGTGAAGAACATCCTCAACCTCACTATCGAAATCGTGTTAGAAATCAAGAGTTTCGAATAAATTTAGTAATTCCATAAAAATTCGTTTCTTTACTTCTTTTGCTTGAATTTCTTCGATCTATGATTATACTATGCTAGATTTTTAAGTAAAATTCTATAGCATATCCTTAATTTTCCAAGTCTTGGAGAGCGGTTGTTGTTGATTGTGAATTATTTATTTTTTCATAGTAATTGAATTATTCATATTTGTAATAATTCGTGATGAAATGTTATTGAAATATATATTTATATCGTTATTTAATTGTATTTTCTTTTAAGAATTTTAATTAATATTTATAAACATGAAAACTGATTGACATTGGTGTGAATAGTCGTCATATCGTCTATGAATTATTCTCAATGGATGCTGTTCATTAAATATACAGAATTGAGAAATATCAAATTAGATGTTATATAAATATGTTCTCATTCTATTATAGGAGTGTGAGTGTGAAGAGGAATCACCCGCACCCACATCCACAGTAAGCAACGCCGATATTTTCATTTTTTTCTAATCTAAGTAGTGTAAATAAAAATTATGTGACATAATCTCATCTTTTCTCCATGTGAACGAGTTCCAGTTTTGGCACTTTTATTCAAACACTCTAATCTTGTCTTTGTCATTGAGATGCTGCTGTAAGCAAATCTCGTATGATATCTACTTGTAAGCCATTTATGTAAAAAGAATTTGAGATATAATAATAAAAATGATAGATTGGCTGTTGACTCTGCTATCATTTATTGACTTCGCACAATTATCTCCGAATGATCGATTTTAGATGAGTGAAGCAGCCATGTAATCATGTTCATAAAGTCACAGATGAATTAAAACGTATTTACTCCCTACAGTATCTTCATGATATCGAGTCTGAAATCCGTATTCATCTACTAGAATTGATTGTTTGAAATTAGCTTGTTTGCATTATTAATTTGGCTTCTTTCTCTTTGAAGAATAAACAAGTAGCTGCAGAATTTCTTTTAGTCGTATATTCTTGAAAATGAAAATGAAAGCCTTCGACAATCATTGAAAAAAGAACACTTTTTTTCGTTCTGCATAGAAACGCTGCCACCCCATACTCATTGTTTACATTACAATTGCTTCCAAGGATCAATTTTGTAGGATTCCATAGGAATTCTTCCTTATGAGAAATCAGAATTTGGTTTGTTCCAACTTTCATCTACCTACGCTCTCTTGCTGAATAAATACTAACTGAAAAAAAAATTTCGAATCATTTTATTCATATTTACCTTTACTGGAAGCAATGCTATTCATTATCATGCTGAAACATGCCATCATTACTATTTTTCTTCTTTTGGCTATCAGTCAAGCAAATCCATTAAGTCTTGATTCCACGAAACCGAAAATCGACAGTGATGTTTCGAAAAGTTCTGAGAAATGTAAGTCAATGTATGCGAATCATCGAGACCGGAAGAGAGATCTCCGTTTGATCCGAGATTTTATTGAAAAAGAAAATACAGGTCTCTTTCTGACAGTAGAGTGTTTTTTGACTTATCGAAATTCAGTCCTCAGTCGACCTGTCTAACAACATCTCTATTTTAGCTGCAGCTGCAGCCGCAGCTGGCTCAGGAGGCGCTGCAGCATCAACGAGTGATGGATCCGGTTGCTTCGCTAGTGACTCAGTGGTTACACTCGCCGATGGAAACAAAATATCCATTGAACATCTTAAATCTGGTCACGAACTGCTAACAACCGATGGATCCACAATTATGGTCACTCAACTGATGATGATGCTCGATCAAGATCGATCTTCACAGAGTAAGCCTCTTCAGTACTATTCTCAAACATGCGTCATGTTTTTTTCGATATTAGCTCTATTCTACACTATCGAGACGAGTTCTAAACACAAAATTAGTCTGACTGGTCTACATTTGATTCTTCTTCTGGCCAATGATGGTACTCTGAAGTATATTCCGGCGAAAGAAATCAAAATAGGCGATGTTCTACGTGTATGGTTGAATGGTCAACTAATCTCCTCACCAGTGATTCAAGTGATACGGGAGATGAAGAGAGGATTCTTCGCTCCACTCACAAGAGCAGGTAAGGGAATTGCGTCTTTACTACTGCTTTTATAATGTTTTCTATGCCCTTGTAGGTACAATTCTAGTGAATAATGTCGCTACCAGCTGTTATGCAAATGTGCATAGCCATGATGCTGCCCACTTTGCCATGCATCCATTGCGATGGTATGAAAGTCTGGCTCGATGGATGTCGATCGACACACCTTTCGGTGATCAAAAAGTTGATGGGATGCACATATTGCCTCGAATAATGTATGGACTGGCAAAGTCTCTCTGTCCATCAAAACTTCGCTCAGCTTAATCTGAGAAGTGATACTTTTTTAATCTAGCATTTCCTGCAACTTCAGCTAAAAATGATGTGTTTTCTCGAATTTCTTTTGTGTATACTTCTGTTGATCTTTTTTTTCTATATTCAAGAATAAAAGCAAGTTAGTTCGAATAACTAATCGAGCATCACTAGGAAGTAAAGTATTTAGTATGAACCTTCAATTTTGATCGGAGCAGTTCTTTTACGATCTTTTTTTGTCGTGTTTTGAATGAGACTTGTGAAGAAGAATTTCACTGTTAATGATTATTTCGTCTTGTCAAGATAGTTGAAAATTAATGCACATAGTGCAAGCAGTACAGATGTTTGACTTATTTATTCTTACGGTTCTTCTTTCTCACAACGATGTATTGTTGATTATTAATTCTTCAGTTATGCTTCACATAAAAACCACTGCAATTCTTTTCGAACATTCAAAAGTAATCAGTAGCCATAAATGGATCTCTGTCAAACATAGACATAATTTTGATTTAACATCTAGCAAAAAATGATCAGATACACGAGTTTCTGTTTGAACCGAACAAAAAATGATACGATAGAGAAGTATGCTAATAGTCATACATGCGATTCTCCAAGCAAAGAGTTAACGATCAACATTTGCGTTAATTAGATTACTGTAAATCAATTGTCATAGTTGACAGAAGAGCCAATGATGAATGTCGAAGAGTAAAGGTAAACAGTGCGAACAGGATGAAAAAAACAACACAAATCAACACCGTGAGGAAACAACACATTATTGTTAATGTGAGCAGAAATATGAAAAAGCGAAAACTAGACCTTTGTGGAAAAGATATTGATAAAAAAAAAGCAAACTGATTCAAATATTTCGAAGCAAAAAAAATCTGAAACGTGACCACAAGGGAATGTTTTGAATAAAAAAACAGCGAGTTTACGTTGGAAAATCGAATGTCTTTCATAGTCATAAGCGTTACTGTTTACTTAGTTGAAAGAACAAGACAAAATTTTGCTTTTTCTTCTCTACTATGACAGAAAGAGTTGAAGATTAAAACAATCAGACGAAATCGTTCTTGTCAGTACTAGTGATCTGCATAGAAAAGACTACCGGAAAGAACAGAATTTATCTTAGAAATTTGAAAATTAACATGTAAATTATTTTTATTTCATCTCATAGAATTGAACATACGAATTTTTAAATCAAATTTTATAGGTCCATTAAGCTTTCATCATTGTTGAAGGATAAGGAGGTGGATTGAGTTTAGTAAATGATTTTGGTGGATATCGTGCGTTGTTTGGGTCCAACCGACAATTGGGAGCGACTATTGGACGAGTGTTTTGTGCCAATGATGATCTGTGTTGACGCATGCAACGATATATCAAAACTATCAGCAGAATAATAATCAATATGCCAATGAGGCATCCAAAGACGATACCGACAATAGCTCCGACAGTGAGTGTGCTGTCGTTCGGAGATTTAGAATTGCAGGAAGTTACGCCATTAATCGAAGTTGAAGAATAGCACGATGTATTACCCATGTTTAACTTGTCATTGACAGAATTTAAGAACGTCTAAAAATCTTAAAAGAATACTCTATGACAGACTTCCAACGTAAATCTTTTTGTACTGTATTTTGCGCATTCACATTCTCTTGGCAATGTCCTCAATTGTGAAAAAGAACGAAGAAAAATTTATTTGGAAGAAATCAAACTTAACTGCTTCCTTCCTTTCTTCCGATAGATGTTTTGTTGCTGACAGCGGAGCATAGAAATGTGTGAGTGGAAATGTGCATGTGCGTATGAAATTCATCGAAAGAGCACCCATATTGACTAATATCACAAGATAATTTTCGCTACATACGTTGGTACACATTCGTTCAAACAAATCGCATCGTTATGAAAAATGTATATAATATTTTCTCAATTATAATTCAAGTCTTCATTTTTGTTTTGAATAACAAAAAGTATAAATATTTGTTTTTTCTGTTAAAATTTTTACAAAAAAATGCTATCGCATTTCAAATCTATGATGCTTAATCTTGGAAAGTTTTTGATTTGCATTCCACATATGCATTCGACAAGAATTGTTTTGGTGACTAATTGCTATAACATAGAATGTCAGAACACAAAAATATGATGAAAAATTCTCTTAATTCCAGTCGTTCTCAAAACTATGAAAAAAACTGAAAATAAATAAACTTTTATCAAACATTTTGAAATATTTAGTATAACTGGATCAAGTGTTCGTCATTTCTTTTTCTTTTCTCTTTCATTTCGTTCATATCAAAAGTAATGAATGCCCTCATCAACGACATGATACAATAGATTAAAGCATTCAGTCTAAAAGAAAATTCGTACTGTCGAAAGCCTTAAAAATACGTTTCCGAAACGATCTTAGAAATCCTTTGTTTTTAACTTTTCGACAAGACGGATTTTGTTTCAGAGTATACAACTATTACATAGTAGACAACTAAAAAGCGGAAACCTTGAATTATTGAAAATGAAGATATTTCCACGAAGAACATATTTTCTGTTATTGCTGGATTAAGCTTAATTTCAAGTATTTCAACAATTTAAAATCGATTGAAGTAAATCGTTTTATTTCGAGAAACGATAGAATGGCACACTAATGATCACGCTTTAAGAGTGCATGATAGTTTGTGTAGAAATCTGTTAAGATCATTCTAAGAGATCTTCTTATCCAAGTCAGTTGACATTTTGAGCGAAGCAACTCAGACGATTGAGATAATGACATGCACATGCCATTCGAGTTTTGATTGAATGGTCTGCATATATTGATGGTGATGTAAAGTCAAAATATTTTCATCTAGGTAAGAAATTGAAATGAGAAACATCCTCCTTTGTAATTATCATATACTGAAATTGTAAAAACTATATAGTGACAATCTTATAAACAAATATATAAAATATTTATTTATGACGTAGATTAAGAAAGAGAAAGATGGGATATACGTGAATAAAAAATAAAGGAGAACATCATGAAATTGTTCTGCTATTTGAATTGAGAACTACTGAAATTAAATATTGATTGTTTAAACTGAGTCGAAAAAAGATGAGCTTAGAAACATTTCAAACATGATGCCTTAGTTAAAATTGCATAACAATATGAAATGAAAATATTCAAAAAGAATAGAAAAATAAATACATAAATGTCGTATGAATCATATTTACTGTTATTTTATTCTTTAACAATAATCATTAAGTTTGAAATATCTTCTTGTAGAAAATGTATATTTATATTAATCAAGGTATATCAAAAGTAATAAATCGACAATAGATATTCAACTATAAAGGAATAAAATTTATACAGCTGAATCATCTATTTAAATCATTTAAGAGCTCTATGCATATTTCTTTTGAATAGCTATCAAATTATTTAAATAGCCATGATAGTGTTTAAATCGCGCTTGATTTTCAACACTTAGTTACATGAATAAATTCAATAAACGAAAAGTCGTTACAAAACAATCAGCTACTCAAATCGTGTAATCACTGTTAATTATTTGAAAAAAGTATCTCTTTTAAAAAGCAACCAAAATGGCACACACATAATTATGATCTTATCATATGCATTATTATTTTTAATGATTACACTCATACATAGTCTACTAAATGATTGTAAATTTCTCAATCCTGTCCGAGAAGCACTAGCTGAAATTGCACTAGTGAATTATTATGCGATTCCAGCTCCATTTAATTTTAGTGAAACAAATTTTTTTCAACCGCAATGTTTTCACTGTCAAAGTCAAGGTCGTCAAATATGTGCAACCAATTATAAAGGTGCAGAAACGTACGGAATAGCCAGTGGAAGCATCGAGAGAGTAACTCTCGTCACTAATCTTCCATATATATTTGGAGTTGGAGAAAATGTAGGCAATACAAGTACTACTGTGATAACTGTGGCAACTCTTCGAGAACCAAACCTTACGAGTGAGTTCACTAAAGTAGATGAGCTTTATTCTTTTAGCTATAAGAGATAATTTGTTGATGGTGCATAATTTATGTTTAATTTCTTGTGTTCGTTACATGGGATTGTATTAATCCTTTGTTTATGTTAGATTTACTATTCAACTCTGTGCTAATTGTACAGAAAACACAACGATATTGTTTTAGATAACATTGTAAAAACTTAAAGATGCACATCTTACATATTTCAACTAGATGTTCATTTTTGCATTGAACCTTATTATATGTTGGTTATATATAGGTTTCAACATATTTATATGGCAATGAAATGATGAAACTCAAATCTCCAAAAAAAATTCCATTGAACCATTACCGAACTTCATAATGTTTTCTGTGCAGCTTGTAAAGAATCAAAATACGATTCTAATAAAGAAACAAAAAAACATCAACAATGTTCAACTAAGTTAATAAGAGAAAACCGAAAAATATTGAAAGAA
The DNA here is from genome assembly GCA_905250075.1 of Rotaria sp. Silwood1. NCBI lineage: Eukaryota > Metazoa > Rotifera > Eurotatoria > Philodinida > Philodinidae > Rotaria > Rotaria sp. Silwood1. The sequence goes on from CAJNOP010000042.1 coordinate 349,857, forward strand.
TGGTTTCTTTTGTAGCAGCCATTTTGAACTATTTCCATGGGCTACATTTTAATGTCATTTAAACAAAATCATATTATGTCGACAAATGTTCTGATATATGACTGAACAAACAGTTTCAACACGTGAGGCATTCATTTTTCCATCTAATCCATGTCTTATCTTTACTCGTATCAAAATAAGTGTCCTTGCCAACATTTCAATATTATGCGAAAACCTGTTGCGAATGCTTCAATAATTCTAGTTCTTTTATATAAGCTAAGCCACTATCGTGAGAATAGTTCTGACAGGAAATGTTGGGCACAGACAGCTCTTCAACACTTGAACATCTACAGATCTAGATTAGAATATTACTAAAAATAGTTTTGGTCAATAAACTCGTCAAATATCATAAAGCGACATATCAAAAATTAAAGTTCCAAATGTTGAAAATCTTGTAAACCCAAGATATGAAAGTTTTTTAGACTTGTAACGAATAAAATAGGATATAGCATCATCCCTAAAAAACTAGATCAAGTGTGAAAAGGAAATCTGTAATCAATGAGGATCTTGATTTTGTGATATTTGTTCCTTCAACCATTTTGGTCAACAATATGTGATGCAGTTAATTGGTTCAAAAGCTTGGAAGAGTCTAGACTGCTGAATATAACTAAATTATAGTCAGTTCGATCTATGATGCTTACTCATGTTACGCATTAGAAAATTCACGTTTCATAAAATATTCTGAGATGCAAAAAATATTTTTCGAAAAACGTTTTTTTTTCTCTTTCTTACCGTGCCTATCATTATTAAATCCACAAAATGAATCATCAAAAAAAACGATGATAAATTTATTTTTGCAACTCGCTATGTTAGAGAAACCCACTAACATTCACTAAATAAAATATGATTCCAATTCATAGTACTGAATTGAATACGAGATTTACGCACTACCATATAGCTAAAAACTTTCTTCTTTTTTTTAGTTGCTTATCGCACCATGTTGAGATTCAAAGGTGTGGGAATAGGCAACCCATTGTTTACTACAAAACGAGTTACTCTTCGATTATGTGTCAAATGTCTACCAGGTGATACAAACGACCATTTTGTGACTATTCAAGGTGCACCTTTCGGTTTGACTGTTCGTTTGTCTGTCAATGTAGTGGAAAACGGTGTATCAACAGATTTGACTGGTCACAAGCAAGCACATATTAGTTGTGCAACACAAAAAGTAATTAATGTTAGTATAATCAATAATGACATTAGTTTTGATATGCCCTGTTACCAATAGTTCCTGTCTCGGTAAGTATTGTGTAGAACTTTAATTCGAGTTTTTCCAATAATGGCTTTCTTGATCAGATTATTTTCTCTCTTCCACAGCATGTTATCGACAGATAAGGTAAAGATTGGTGATGATTTTTTTAACCTAAATACTAGAATTAGAATCGACAGATGAACTGAAACATAAAATGAACCTGGAAATAGAGTTGTTTTTGGTTTTCAATTCTTGTCTATGATATTTCGGCTGTATCAGATTTTACCCCATTCTAATTAGACTACTCAGTGTTAGAAAAATGATTTGTTTAAAAATTTGCTCATGTTTACTAAAAAACTATAAAAGTTCGTTTTATTTTTGTAGTAGACTTCAAGGCAGTCATCTATGAAATTACAGTCTCGTAAGTTCATATTATTAACGTTTGAAAATAGGATATCAATAAAAAATCATAGAAAAACGGTTTTATTTCTCAAATTCGCAATAAGATTTTCCGATGAAAAAATCGCTTTATTATAGCCGTCTGCATATACAAAATATGGCCTAAAAAGATTGCAGTTTCTTAGATAACTTCGTTGAAATCTGCCTCAAATATGAAGTAAATCTCCATAGTTTGAGGTGAAAATGTGCAACTTCTTTATCAAATCAATTTTCCGACACCAATAAGCTTTATTAGTAGTGAACAATTCGAGAAAAACAAGTATTCCTTCTAAATTCTCCTTTTACTGTTATGAAATATAATCTCCTCAACATATATATGGTTAAAAAGTGGTTCGTATATTTTTGCTCAATACAATTCATGCTATAATTTCTGAGATGCTTATAAAATGAAATATTTGAATACTGTAGCATGATGTATATGCAAAGAAGCATCTGGCTTTTATGGAATCATCTGTCGTATGAAATAAGATGAATATTTTTCGAATCATCAGCAAAGTAAATGAGAATTGAAAGAGATGAATTGCGAATTCAAGCACAATCAATTCATCAATAGAAATTCGTAAATTGCATCGAATCTTGTTAATGAATAAAAATACTTATTAGATCACCTGATGGATTCCGAAAGAGATAAACATTTTGTAGCAGTGTTGAGGGTGTTATTTGAAAATAATTCTTTGAAACTTTCACCATAACTGATATTCAGTAAATCGAAAATTTCCTATCAGTTCCAACTTACTGCTTCCATTTACAGTGTTTTAAGTTTTGAGGATATTATTTATGTCTTATCAGATTTTTACTTCGTTTAGGACCCGAATTTTGTTTGACATATCAACCAGAATATGCTACAACGCTTGAAACTTGGTGCCCGTTGACAGTGGATAACTTCAATACAACAAAAAATGTTCACCTTATCGCATATCATCTGCTGCAGCTAACTGTTCATTGCATATTGAACTCGAACGTGAATTATTGAATTATGATCCGATAATATTTAATGCGACTGACTGGTTTTTGGAACATCGTGGAGAAGTTATTATTACTGTTCCCGAGGCGACACTTGGCAACCTCTTTCATGACCCTATTTGGCATCTAGTCTTACCAGAAGGAACACCTCGTCCAGCCAATCGGCAGATTTTTCTTTTACACAAATGTGCCAACATACGAATCAGGTATAAACTGCACCGATTGATATCAATCTCATTGATATTCTCTGGAATAAGATGTATTGATATGCACGATAACGATAGAAGCGATCTTGAATTTAGACTGTTTTTTGTCAGTCGCGCAACTATTAGTCGAGTATCTAAGTCAGTGCATAGATCACACCTGATAGACAGAAAATATTTGACACTATTTGTTCTGACATCGATGGTTCTCTTCTATCGCGTATTATTGTAAAAACAATGCAAATTTCTATGGTAAAAATGTTGACAAGACGTTTAAATGTATATTTTCTGACAGCAATAGCTCAATAACGTAACAGAGAAAAGTGAATTTAGTCAAACAACGAGTGTATCATCCATTATTAGCTGAAGACATTGAACGAAAAAAACGATTTCAAAATATTTTTATCCGTTCTTTCACTATTATATCGGTAATTTCTGTTTTATACGAGTATTATAATGAATATAGACCCATATAACCATTTTCTTGTCCTCAAAACTAACTGTTAGATGCATTTCAATGAGAATACTCTATAAACTTCGTATCAAAAGAATTTAGTATCCAGTAGACACGCAGTACGGCTTTATCGTTTGACCAAAGTGATCCTCAAAATTAAAACACGCAATCTTTAAGATTGAAAAGAAGCGACTCTGATTGTACGATATACTTCAAGTTTCATTTAGATATCATTCGAACGACACAACTGGTCTCCAAGATACGCTCGTTTTTGTTGATATGAGCTCCAATAAAACGTTCACCATTCTTACAGATTATAATTTGCAACTAGCACGCCATTCATGCAATGCCGATATTCTGACAAACGAGAAGAATTCAGAGACAATATTGACAACGATTTTATTCAATTCACAATCAACAACAACATCTCCAAGAAGTACCACTGCTCCAATAACAAGTGACTTTAGATTACTGTGGATTCTACGTTTCATGATAGCACTTGTATTTCTCTCATTGAAATGATAGAGAGCTATAATCACAATTTTGTTGCATAAAACTATCATTCTGATTTTACTTGATGTTCATAAAATGGTCTAGTCTAGTAAATATCAATGTGTGAGTATGGGTGTCATTGAAGAATTAACTCGCACTCACGGTCTAGTCCACATCCAACTACATCCTATGAAAAATGCTCGAAAATATCAATTGTTTCACTCAATGAATCAATTAATTAGCCCATAAATACTCATTTAATAACATTTAGTTATTTGATTTATTATTCAATTCATGTGTTGAATGAGTACTATAAAATTTAGTAACAATTACATGTGGTGATGAATTTCTTAAAAGATTATTATCCATAATGTCTCTGATGGAAAAACGACATTAATATTACAGCTTCTATTGGAATTGTGTCAATTGAGTTTTGACAATATTGTTCAATTTTCACCGAATTTTCGACAACATGCACAACTGTTGGAAGTGTAACGTGTCTTACAAACCTAGGTTCCCATTTTTGTTAGCTAACGCGAAGAAAAGAATTATTCAATAAGAACAAATGTCACACAACAAGCTAAGTTTATCTATAAGATCAATAGCAGCAAAGTGGTAAACAAAAAAAGCTTTCTATGTAAATGGACTAACAAAACAAGAACAATCAACAAAAAAAACCTAGAAAAAAAGAACAGATGAAAATAAAGAGAAAGAATAAAATCTACTATATCGAACGATGATGTGTTTTTGTAAGTGAGAAGAGAAGAAGAAAAAGAAGATGCACGCATGCAAAAAAACGTAGATCTCTACCAACAATCTGACAATTCGATGCCATATTCATTACAATGTAATTAATTCATCAGGTTCAACTGCTGTGTACCCTAGTCAAACTTCTTGATCTTCTTGAGCAAGAGAGTCATGTGCTACGAACAAAGTTTGAGATCTGCACAGATCAAATAAAACAAAAAAAGAGTTCAATGTGGAAATTTGGCAATACTGTCAAAAATTTGATAGAATTTCACAAAGTTTGGACAATCTACCGAAATTTCGACATTTCCCGGAATTGAGATGACGAAACCTTGCCTCACCATATTACACGATGTTGTCTTTTCTAAATGTAATCCACAGATAGAGCCAACGATGTCTAGACAAAACAAGAACCAATCAATATATCTGGGTGTGGGATGTATGTAGGCCTGATTATGAGTGTGGGTGCCTATGCAATGAAGATCGTCAGCACCAGCCTCAACCTTACACGCCAACACATCTAAACTCACACCAAAGACACACACAACAACAACATTCACACTAACGTTCATTCTTACGCCATATACTCACATTCGTACACCCACACTCTACGTAGGTTCGCAGCCATCTACTATGAACAGCTTGGACAGCTACCATACCGGCACTCGAACATAAAGCCTGAATTTGAATTCGTTGCATAGCTACAATGAAAAAAATTTGCAAATTAATAAACGGAAAAAACGCGTTTTTGATAGATATCAGACGAAAAATGGGTTCATGAGTTTACAACGGGACAGCAAACCCTTTTTTCCATATATGACGAAGATAATAAACGTTTTTTTTTATTTATGATTTGAAGAATGGATTTATCAGAGATTTCAAAAATGAAGAAAAGGGGTTTATGTCCTATTGCAAACTCATAAACCTGTATTTTTTCCAGTGTGGTCAAATGTCTTTCTTCCTTTAACAGTATGCCACGTCTATTACATAAATTTCTTCTTTTTATTATAAAGTTATATAGTCTTGGGTGTGAGTGTAAGTGTGAATCTTCTCGTCACACCCAAACCGACACTGACACCCCACACACCCACAACCACACCCTTAGGATACGACAGATAATCTTACGTTTTCTTCTTTTCTCGCCTTTCCTACGTTCATAGTACATTTAATATCGTTCTATTTTTCTTGATATAGTGGTGATATTTTTTCTCTCGTGTTTTCTTCTTATTTCATTCATAGATATAACCATGATTTTTCGAAAAAAAGAGAGATTAGGTAGCGAACACTGTAACTACAGTACATTTCAGACAGTTATATCACGTGGATAATAAAGTTTCATAAGATAATGTGCCAAACAAAAGAAAAGAGAAAACTGGAGTAGTTGGGTACCGATCCTAATACCTCTCGCATACTAAGCGTGCGCTCTACCATCTGAGCTACATCCCCTTGCTGAGAATCTGCGGTTCACTCCGGCTCATAAATCTCGACATATGAGTGCACTCATTAATGATCGTCTTGTGATCAGAGGCGAAAATCGAAAGAATACATATACGTCACGAAAAGGATCATGTTGAAACGATGATGGTCATTTAAAATATGCCATAAAGTAAGCATACCATTACATTAATAGAAAACAAATATTCATAGAACAAGTTTTTCACTAATTCACTTAAAGAGTTTGGATAAAGGGAGAATCCACCTTATACTACACATCTAAATCCTATCTTTAATTTCATGTGGATTATTTGGTTGCATATATATTCTTGCGAAAAATTGTTGATGCCATTTACATGTTCGTCTATGTCCTTAGGGTGGGTGTGCACGTATGGGCATGAGTGTGAGTTTGAATGTAAGTTGAGAGAATATTCACACCCCACACTCACACCCACACCCTTTTATCAGTGCCGTTTCTTCTGATAAGATTAAGATCAAAAGAGAGAATCATTCGAAAAAAAAAACTTTTCATTGTTTTTGCTTGAACTATCGGCTATAAGTAAATCTCTAAGCATTCGAAAAAAATTTGTCAAAGGTCATCATGATCAATTTTTATTTTGAAAATGAAATACTCTTCAGTAGATCATTTCCAGCTAAAATGACTAAAACGCATTCGCTTTACGAATATGAGAGATAAAGCAAATATTCTAGATATGTCATTTTATATCGGTAATTATTCAATCATTAAAATAGAATCTTTTTTTTTCTTCATATGAGTAGATAGAGAAATCAATTCGCTTTTCAGCAATATTAAAATAAAATTATTAATCCTTTTAAATAAACGAGATATAAAATATTGAACAAAGCCACCCTAGAAAAAAAAGCGTTCGCTTAACCAACCTTCACTCTCTATTAATGTAACATATAAAAGAAACAGAATTGATGATTCATCCTTGTTATATGAATGTTTATTTGTGTGTATTTCAAACTTCAATGATGTTGTCGTTTTAAGAAATTTTCTATTTATAAGTTTGAAATCATATAGAAAATCATTTTAAGTGACTTTAATTATCAAATTGTATATAAACTTGGATATTTACAATATATACTTCACATTATGTGAAGGACTAATGATTAGTTCAGCAGAGGATAAAGAACAAAGAAAAGAAAAAATGACACCACTCACAAATAAAAATAGAATATCGTGAGGATGAGAAACAGCTGAACACAAAACAACTTCATTATCGGCCCGTTAACATCTATTTTAGTAACTATAATCTTAATGCAAAATTTTTCTTCTTCACCAGAAATTTTCTCAGATTATAACGCACATTGCATCATCTTCTACGGTTATACAGCATTTTTTCATCCTTCAGTGCGTTCATCTTACAGCATTGCATCATTCTGTCTATCCCGTTCATATAAAAGAGAACGAGCAAACATTTTTTCGTCCTCTCGAATCGACTAGTTGTATTTTATAATAGCGTGTCGTATTGTACGCGTATACAATAATTTCGTCCAACTTGCACAGTGTAAGTAAAAAATTTCTTTCTCACAATCAGAAATAATCTTGTATTTGTTTGAATTGTTTGGTTTAAAATGATTCATTGAAATTATAAGTATTATCTCGAGTACAAATATTAAACTTGAAGTTGACGAATAATAGACTTTCAAGTTTGATATAACTGAGCTTTTCTTTGACATTTTGTTTTTTTTTTAAATTTAACTTGATAGAAGATAAAGAATTGAACATGTCAGAATGCAGAAAATTTAAAGAAAAATATTGATACTATCTTTCGTTTACCAAAACCTACTTACATATTTGACATTCTCATTTTGTTATTCTATATTCATGTTGGTGCTACAAATGAAGTATAAAATAAATATCTACATATAAATCTTCTGTTCGAATAAGAGAAGAGATAAGTCTCACTTTTTATTTATTATACAAGTATAGTGAACAATAAGATTTCGTTGAGAAAATAACACATAGAACCTTCCTATAGTCTTGTTCTACTATCGTTTTCACTTAACGAACTTTTTTTTTATTTTGGATAATCAGTAGAAAATTACCGATCTTTGTTAATGTTCATTATTATATACTGACATACGAATCAGACATTAGAAGTTGTCGAGCAATATATAAAATAATTATATTTATTATTATATATTGTGAAGTTTTCTATTTCAGAAGATAACAATCAAATGGATAAAAATGATAAGAAAAAAACTTCAGTTGAAGAGTCAGTCGTACCTGATGGTGGATGGGGATGGATCGTTGTCTTTGCATCATTTTTGATCCATTTCATTATGGATGGGTAAGTGAGAATTTTTTAATTTTATCTTGATTTTCATATTATAAATAAAATAGGATAACATATTCAATGGGTCAAACGTTCTTAGAACCTATGCGAAATAAACTTGGACCTGATCGAGCTTCAGTATCAACTATTTTCAGTATTTTACCAGCTGTCACTCTTGGTGCAGGTAAATTCTTATTATTCTAAATTGAACATTGTTTTCTTATAATAATTATATTCTAATTTTTAAGGACCAATCGCAACTGTTTTCACTAATATGTACGGATGTCGTGCAGTGGCTATAGGAGGTACATGCGTTGCTGCTTTCGGTTTTTTTCTTAGTCGACTATGGGCTAATATTTGGTATTACTATATTACAATTGGCATTATAGGAGGTATGTACTTTTACTCATAGAGTTATTTTTTTCAAATTTTCTTGAACATTAATGGATACGAATGTGATTCACATGGTAATATAGACAAGATGAGAGATTGGTTGCATGATACATTATAGAAATTAAAAGATCATACATTATAGTAGAATTGAATTTGAAGGATTTCAAGTTTTTTTGTTCTCAATAAAATCAGGTTTCAGAGTTAAAGATCAATTTCGAGAACAAATTTTATTTTTCCGAACTGATATAGCTCGAAGATAAATAGATGAAATTTTCATATATAATAAATTATACAGTCGATTTCATATTTGAAACAGATTCGTATCCTTTTATGTGAAAAAAAATAAATTCTTAATTTTATATATTAATCGTTTTCTTCGTTTCATTCATGTATTGATATTTTTAGGTTTTGGTTTTGCACTCATGTACTTGCCAGCGATTGTCTCTGTTGGATTGTATTTCGAAAAAAAAACGTACATTTGCCATGGGTATCGCTGTATGTGGTTCAGGTGTGGGTACAATGGCACTTACCTTTATCATGAATGGAATCGTCAATATACGCTCATGGCTCAGTTATGAGAATGCACTGCTTCTCGAATCTGGTATTATCATGATTAGTCTTCTATGTGGCTTCTTGATGGTAATCAAAAAGTTACTTTTTTCAAGACGATAATAACAAATTCTTTGTTTAGCTTCCTTTACCACAAGAAGCTAGTGAACAACGACGATTAGAACGAAAAGTGCGTAAAGAAGGTCAACAAAAACAAAACGAGGAACTTTTAATTGTTCAGAATGGTTCAACAACATCAAAAAATAATTCTACTGAAGGTAAACTCATCTATAGAACTTCGTTTTTTTTTTGTTACATTTATTAATATAAATTCATCAATTCAATATTTTTAGTTGTCACTATTGAGAAATCACCAAAAAAATCTTTCTTTCATCAAATAATCGAACAAATCGATCTCAATCTACTCAAAAATCTTGCATTTACACTATTCGTTGTATCCAATTTTTTAGCAAGTCTCGGCTTCAATGTAGTTTATAATTATGCTGATGATCTTGCAAATGATTCAAACGTTCAAAAAGATGATCGAACATATATTGTTATGTCAATTGGTTTATCAAATATTTTCGGTCGTATTATCATTGGTTATTTCGGTGATCGAAAATCGGTAAGAAAATTTTTTCGATATAAAAAATTAACTTTGATAAGATCATTTGTCATTTTCTTTAGGTAAATCGACTTTTCTTATTCGCTATAACATTAATTATTTCTGGTGTTGCTACAATAGTGGCTCCATTATGTGGTTCTTCTGTTTTGCCTCATATAGGCTATGCATCTACTTTTGGTTTCTTTTCGGGTGGTTACGTTGCTTTAACAGCGATCGTTCTTGTTGATCTAGTTGGTATTAATAAACTATCAGATGCATTCGGTGTTCTTTTACTTTTTGTTGGCATTGCAACTGCTGTTGGAACACCAATTGTTGGTAAGTGTTTAATTATTTTTTGGTTTCCTTTTCTTTTAAATTTTAAACATGTATTATTTATAGGAGCAATGCGAGATGCATTTTCTCACTTTGCTCGACCTTTTCTTTGGCCTTATTTTATTTTTGGTGGTTGTACTATTCTTAGCGGTGTCATACTATTTACTATTCCTTTGTTACAACGAAAAAAGTCAAATGACAAACAAGTGGAGATGGGTTGTGATAATATCTTCTCGGAAAAAGATCTATCATATGAAGAACAACAACAAAAAGTTTAACTATTTAAAAGTAATTTTATTGTCGATGGTTATTCAATTGGATTTTCGGCAATGTTCAATAATAATTAAAAACAAAAACTGAATTCTAATAGATATTGATGTTGATCGTTCAACTCAATTTTATCTATGTTGTATAGAGTGAAGTCTCAACTTTAGATTTTTTTTCTTTCAAAAAAAAAATAGGTAAATTACACAAGTATATCAACATTCGAAAAATGTTTACGGCGAAACATTCAGAATCTCGTACACTTATGTAGTTTTTTTGTATTGTTAGTTATTAGTGAAATAAATATTGAATAGTTATGTAAAATTTTAATTATTGAACGACACTTATATTGATAGTTTTAACAAACGAAAAATTCTATATATAATGAAAGTTGTAGTGAATTTCGAAATCTTCAATGATTGGATTCATTAGATAATGTTCATGAAAATTTATGTTATAAAATAATTTTGATAATCGTTGTTTTTAAATAATTGGTGCCTGATGGAAAGTGAATTATATTTTATCCACCGGACAAAATTATAAATTTATTTCAATTTTTTTCGTCCACTTCTAGACGAATATATATATATATAATTGTTTTTTATAATCCGAGTCAATAAAAAAGGACTTTTTTTATTAATGACAAAGTGCATTAATAGTATTTGACATTAATCTTTATTTTGATACAGCAGAATTATAAAAACATCTGTTAGTGAAATGTTCAGCGCGAAAAGTTCTACCGATTATGATAATACTTTGCTATAAAACATATACAGATTAATTCGAATGATTTGCTCTTGAACTCTGTAATCAGCATATTGCTATTCAAACGTTATTAACTTATTTTCTGAATTTTTAAAAAGAATTAAATCATTGTAAAAAGTACTTATTCAGTAATATGTTTCTGATATTCGTCAACAAAAGAATATATTCGTATCTGTAAAACATATACTCTTGAATAATCTCTGTTTTCGTGCACAACAAATATAGACTGAAAACAGAACATTATTTTATTTGTTTTTTATCATTGTCCTCATTTTTTAAGCGACAGAGAAAAAGAAATCTAAATGATCACAATAATTCATGGGTGCTGGTGAATGCACGCTTGCCTTGTCGAGAATATCATACCCAAAATAAATCAACACCAATATATTTTTTATATATTTCACTGTTTTTAATTATTCTTATTTTCTTGCCTGGTAGACACAAATTTTTTAAAATATTTCAATATAATTTTATTTGTAAGGTCTTTTGTTTTATAAAAGAGAATAAAAGAAACAGTTTGAGAAGAAATAAGCAAGAATATCTTAAGAGTAAGTTTCTAAGTGAGTCAGACACTAAAGGACATTGATGATAGTGTAAAATTTCAGATTCATGATTTTTTTATATGTTGTAGAGCGTAGTGAATTCAGTATTCATTAAAATTTTCATATCAATCTTATGACTTTTTCTTATGTAAGCAATCAAAACACCCACACCCTGCAAAAAAAATTGTGGAATATCATTAAAAAGTCGGTCTTAGCTTTTTCTACCAAAATATCGTGATACTGCATTTTATGCACCAATAACCAATTGTTGTGATATTTTTGTCGGTGATAGAAAGCATCAAGTTCTACCACCTAGGAGATCGGGCAATATTCTTTTATGAGAAAAATGCATCATTTTCTATCATTCATAAGGGATATGGGTAGAAAAAGTTATATCCACACCTGAATGTTTTTATTTTCTTGTGGACTCTGTCAGAATTGCAATTGAAGCTCAGCTCTGAAGTTCTTTACAGATCTCTAAATGTTACTCTTTTTCAGAAGGAATAAATTCCTATTAGTTTCCAAAATTAACAGTCTGACTAAGAGTCAAATTTAAATATTTATCTATTTTGTGTGACATAAAGGGCTTTTCGTAACAACCGAGGACAATTTATCAATGACGTTTTTCACACTTTTTCTTCTATATATATCTCATCAAGATCATTCATTTTTCAAAGTTTCATATTTCTAGCT
>CAJNOP010000042.1:362385-417010 GCA_905250075.1 Rotaria sp. Silwood1
AGTAATTCAAATCTGCGCCGCCGAGCTTTTGAAAAAAAATTTTTTTTAATGGCGCCGCCGCCGGTCAGCTCATCGGCTTACACCTCTACCTACACCTTCATGTAGACTTCAACTTAGATTGATTGAGAAAATGTCAAGGAGAATGTGGGTGTGAATGTGGTAGTTGTGGCTGTGGGTTTAAGTGTGGAAGGGGTGTGGGTACATGGGTGGGATGGGAATGAGGTTGTGGGTCTACTCTTCAGCCACTCCAACCTCCACATCCAGATCCGGACGCACATCCACACCCTAGAAAATGGGACCTTCAATTATGTTACGTTGTAGTCGTATCTCCAATCTGTGATAATGTGCATAGACCCGCATGAAAATTTTTATAAAAGTCGTTGTATACGCTAAAAATGTGGAGTGGAGCTACAGGGTGGTTATACAGGATTGATACACATCTAATAACTTTTTTAAATAAAAGTCTTCCTCATTTAAAGTTTTTTATGAAAGTAATCATGTTTCTATAAAAGTAGTTATGCTTCATGGTGGACCATCACTACTTTACTAAAAATCCACCCACCCACCCCCCACCCCATCGAGGAAACGTCTTCTGAAACAGCAAGGTTTTCATAGACAAAATTCTATAAAAATCGTTAATAAAAATAATGGTATAAAGATCGTTGAAATATTAATGGATCTACTCAAAAGTATCTTGATAAAAAATGTTTTAACCATTTTAAATGGTTTGTTGTGATTATTAGAGAACTGTCTCGTCTTTCTGACTCGAATCAGGTTATTAAACGCTTAAATTCGTTCAAAAGTTCAAAAATATTGGAATCCTAGCCGATTAACTTTAGAAAAAAAATGATTTCGTGAAGTCACAAACCTTTCTTTCTGGAGTTACAGTCATCCATGCAGATTCATTTAAAGCTTTTATCATTTGATAAAACAATTAGGTGTGCAAAACCGCAAGAATCTACAGATTACATGCATTTTTGTAACTTTTTGAACGAAAAATAGGCGTTTTTAGCGATTTTCAAGCGCATTTTAAGGCTTCTATGCAGGTTTTTTTGAGAGAAAACAAAGGAGTCTCTCAGCTTTTGAAAGGGTGCTAAAATGTTTTTAATATGAGATGACGGTAAAACACGTTTACTAATGTTTCTTTAAAAAACAGAAAATGCCTTACATGAAATGTTTTTGGAAAAAGGTATAAACCATTTTTTTTTTGTTAAAAAACGTCAATTTTCATTAAAAACACCTCGGTATCTCTTTAAAACTGCGAAATCGAGTGGTTTTCACTCAAAGGATCACAAAATTTTTTGAAACACATTCGAAATCTCCAAAGTGACTGTTTCTTCGTTTACAAAGTTGCAGAAACGTTATATATTCATCCACAAACTTCGAAAACTCTTGAAACCCTCACTTTTTCACGTTTCTCACTATTCTTTTGACTCTAATTTTTTCTACAGAACAGTGTTCGTCTCAGCCCTAGATCTACCACATACACCAAAGTTGTTCTCTTCTGTCGCCGACCTTTAGAACGCTTGAACATCTGTGTGCATATTCGTTCTTAATTATGAAGTTCTTATATTCTTTTCTCTCTACTCAATTGTTTTACGATAATATTTCACTTTTTCTTCTTTCTTTCCTTTCTTCTGTTTATCGCTACAGAAGGAAGAAAAAAATAAAATTCTTATTCTTTCTGTTATACACCCTGAATTTCAGACATACATATATCAAATCCACTGCTGCTACTATAGTTTATGATCTCATTCAGAAAGAGAGAGAAAAGCTGCAAGAACTTTTTTTGTTTCTCTCTCTCTCTGAGATAGAATAGTGAAGACGATGCATAATATTGAAGAGAAGAGAGAGAGAAAAAAGGAAGATGAAATATTAACTTGATCAAATATAAACTTTTTAGTCAACTTCTTTTTTTATCTTACATAAATAGGAGTTGAAGTTATTTCACATAAGAAAAAATGATGAAGAAGAAGCAGTGTAGCTGAGACTTTTCTGTGAAATCTACAGCGTAAGTCTAATAAAGGAGTTGAATATTGAGCTCTCAGCCTTTTCACCTTTAAGAGAACTGCTCACCATTTCTTGATTAGAAACGTGATCTTACAAACGTGCTTTGGCCACGTGTTAATTATTGATTTTTTCCCTTCTACGAGAAGTACTTCTCTTTTTTTCCTGAGAAAGAATTCTGTCTCTCTCATGGGTTTTTAGAAATACGTTTAGAAATGGACTTTTGATTAGAACAACTGAAATAGATCTATTTTCTTGATATATTTACTTTTTATGATCAGAAAGAAAAAAGAAGTGGGGGAGAATAAATAAGTGAGTGTAAGAAGTATTATAAGTGAGAGAAAGAGGGCAATAACAAAGTAAAACTAAAATAAAGGGGGTTTTGTTAGAAGTTAACAAGGTATAATGTTTCATAATATTGTTGCTGTGTAATAAACATGATATAAAATTATAATACTGCTGATGGGGTGAGAACAGAGCATTGATATAAATACACTCGAAAGTGCATTTTTAATATCATACTATACGCTTTTATAATAAGAAAGCTTAGGTTAGAGAAAGAATTGCTTTCTTCAGTTATTTCAACTTTCTTAACTTCTATGTCATCTATATCAAGATCGTAGGTACATAAGAATGCGCATCAAATGCCTTTTTACGACAAGAGAGACGATGAGCGTAAGAGAACTTTTCTGCATGACTATTTTGTAATTAGAAATATCAATACCCGCCTAAATTGACATAAAACTGATCAAAAACGTGACTTTAAGGATACTGCAACACAGCGAGAATTTCTTCTTCTTGTGCTCTAAAAATTCAAGAGTATTACTTTCACTTCGATAAGTAATTAAAGATCGACCTAAAACACAATTAAAAGGAGTCTTTCGCGCTTTTCGTTTTGGAGAGTTATTTTCTACTAGACTAAGAAATTTGATTTCCACCAAGACTCATATACTTGGGCTGAAAATCGATGGTTTATGTTTGAAATAGTCCATTCATGACTTAATTGATTGGTTTTCTTTATTAGCGAAAAAGTGCTCACAAGCAGAATTGAGTGAACTTTTGTCTTCAAAATAAGCTGCCTAAATTTAAGATTATGGAATACTAGTTCTTCTTCTGATTTGTCACATTCTTTTTTATTGATTTGATGTTTCATTTTTTTTTAATCTCTGGTTTGTTCTCTACTTTCTTTTTTTACGAAAAATGCAGACTGTATCAACATTCTTTCATTCTGACTCTCTTTCCTTCTCTTTTCTGGTGTCCATTATTTTTTGCTTTTCGTGATTGATAAGTGAGTAGGTCCTATACTAACTTATTCCGTGAGTTAATGTTTGAAAAGTTGTCTAGAAACTCGGAAAACTTTCGTTCTTTCGTTGAAATGATGAGTGCTCATTATGGTTTTTTATTTTTAAGTGAATCTTCTTCTTCATATTTTGCAAGAATCCTGATCTATCATTTTTGATATCAAAAGTCGAATATTTGGACAGTTTGATATTTACCTGACTCTCCTTTTTCCCTATTTAATGCCTTTAAAAACTCTTTAAAGAAGAATGTAAGTGTGAACCTAGCTAATAAGCGGCTTTGTCATTTTCTGATTTTTCTTCTTTTGAATAAAATTCATTAGAGTACTATGAGAAGAGGAGAAGCTGAAAACAGCCGTAGAGGGTCTTTGTGATAGAAAATATATTCAGCGACTGATTATTTCTCTTTACAGAGGACTTCTAATAGAGAAAATTATATTTATAGGTCGTCAGAAGGACTGAGCCCGAGGGACCTTGCCATAAACGTCAAACTGTACGCGAATATTCTCTGGCTTTACAAAAACCTATTTTTTTCTTTTATCATTTTTCTCAAAAATGAAAATGAGAAATGATAGAAATATTACCTACAAGCTGTTGTTGTTTTTGTGATAATATATATCTTTTAGATTAGATACGTTTGACTAGTAAAAGGATCGAAAATGGCATCGAAACAGCTGATGTTTAGTGCAGCTGCTGGTGTACTATTGTAAGTAAAAATTACGGAGGATGCTTGAAAAATGATTGATGGTAAAACACTTAAAAGAGGCAAGCACAATCGTATTCTGTAAACCGATATCTGACCATTTTACAGACATGTAGATCTTTCCGATTACAAATTTGCGTGCTGAGATGTTAATTTACTCAAAATACATTCTGTGGAAATAGGATTGACATGCAGCTTTAAAATTCGATGATAGATTTATTTCTATATTCTATTTTAGGCTAATAGCATTCGTATTCTATATAGTTGCACAGGCTGATTCGGGTTATGGCGTTTCGAAGGGGTCAGCGGGTGGCATAAGTGTAACTGCTAAGCGTGGATTATGGACTGATAATTTGTCTGAAAATTGTCAAGGAGTGGATATCTGTAATAAGATCAAAGCTGCACGAGCATTTTTCATAATGGCAACAATAGCAGCATGTAAGCGTTTGAACATAAAAATTAGCTCTTTAACAAAAAAGTTTCTACGAAATTTTTTCATTTTATTTTTGACTACAGTTGTTGGTGCTCTTCTACTTCTTTATATTGCATTTCGATCATATCCGAAGGCTATATATTATGCAACAATAGCTATGAGTAAGACTTTTAAAGAACTCGCTCTAGATTGTTTCAAATGCTGATTATCTTCTTCGGTTTTTTCTCATTCAGCTCTCGTCACTTTTCTGTTTGGATTAATCGGTTGGGCTATCGGAATGAGTGCGTTCATTGGTGACGGTTGGACAATGGGAGCAGCTTCAGCATTAGGCCTAATCGGATGGATATTCAGTTTAATTGCATTGGTACTGGCATTTCTGATCGGAGGACACGACTCTGTGTAACTTAAATAATATTCAAGTTTTATACATTTCGAAAGAAATTCTATAAAGTCGTAAATGAGTGAAAAGAAAAGGTCGCTTCTGTGATATTGACAAAAAACTGTGCTCTTTCTTTATTTTTGCACTTTGTTGTACATGATAAAATTTTTTTCAAAAGTTTCAGAAAAGATTTCGTATTTTTTTATACGCTTCTTCAATTTTATATAACTGTTTTTTTATTTTTATTATTCGTTCTCTCACCCTCGAAGACGTCGGTGCATCCAGCCTTCTGCGCAAGATCTGGTTGTCTGAAAAACTTTGCAAGACCTTGAAAAAGCGCTGTAGCGGAGTCGAATAAACATGAATTCGCTTCGTTTACGAGCAATGTCCTAAAGTGAAATAATATTTTTGAAACCTGAGAAGACCTTAGAGAAACCCATATTTTTATGTGAAAAGTTCTGTAATTTAATTTAAATTCACGGTTATCGATCCGTCCGATAGACATCAATGTCGATGCGAATAGTCATTCAGACTGCTCATAAGTGAAACAAGGAATGCTCCGAAAAAAGAAAGAATTGAATTGTTGTTTCACACAGCATCAAGTTAATTGTATTGGTCATGTGTTGAAAAGAACCAAGTGTTAAAGATCTACTGGAATTTGTTTCTGGACATAGTTTTAGATAAAAGAGAAGGGTGTGGGTGTGGATGTCGATAAAAAGAGATTCACACGTATAGTCACACACATACCCACACCCACATCCTAACCGACCAAAACAAAACAATTTACAAGAAATATTACTATCACCAAGTGAATGTTGTAACTACTAAAATAAATAAAAGTAACATTGAAGCTTAGATAAATGAATTAGCAAGTCTGCAACATAACTTTTAAACTGTCACTACCGTCGTTGGCGACAATAAAATCCAGTCTTTTATCATTATTGAAATCACCGAGAACAAGGTAAGATGGGAAAGATTCGAAATCGACTGAAAACACTTTTGGATCTGTAAATGACCCATTGCCATATCCAAGAAATACAACAACGTTGTTGGCATCATGATTAGTGACGATGATGTCCAGTAAAGTATCATTGTTGACATCACCAACAGCGACTGAATATGGTTGAGAATGGAAGCCAGTTGAATATGTTGTTTGGTTTGCAAAGGAGCCATTACCATATCCGAGAAGTACACCTATATTGCTGTCATCAAAATTAGTCACAACTATATCCAGTCGAGTATCATTGTTGAAATCACCCGCAGCTATAGACCATGGAGAAGAGCCAGATGGATATATCGTTTGATCTGTAAAATAGCCATTACTATATCCAAGAAAAATACCCACATTATTAGTGCCTGAATTTGC
Organism: Rotaria sp. Silwood1; assembly: GCA_905250075.1. Taxonomy (NCBI): domain Eukaryota; kingdom Metazoa; phylum Rotifera; class Eurotatoria; order Philodinida; family Philodinidae; genus Rotaria; species Rotaria sp. Silwood1. The sequence goes on from CAJNOP010000042.1 coordinate 368,572, forward strand.
GACGCCGATGTCCATATGAGTATCATTGTTAAAATCATCAATGATGAATGATCGTGGAAGAGACCCTTTACCAGTTGTGAGTGTTGTATGGTATATAAAAACTATGTTAAAGTCTCCGACAAATACACAGATATTATTGTCATAAAAATTCGCAACGACGATATCCGGTTGAGTATCGTTGTTGAAATCACCGACAGCTATAGATACAGAAGAAGATCCAGTTGAAAAGGTCAATGGATCTGCAAAAGAACCGTTACCGTATCCAAGAAGTATACCTACATTCTTATCATTATAATTAAGGACGACGAGATCCATGCAAGTATCCTTGTTGAAGTCAGCAACTTTTACAGACACTGAGTAAGAATGAGTTGGAGACGTTATTCGATTTGCAAAAGAACCGTTGCCATATCCCAGAAAGACGCTTACAGTGCTGCCATTAGCATCATCCACAGCAATATCCAGTCGATTGTCATTGTTGAAGTCAGCAACAGTCACAGAATGTGGCGAATAACCAGTTGCATACGATGTTGCATTCGAAAAATAGCCATTGCCGTAGCCGAGAATTACACTGATATTATGATCATTAGAATTAACGAATACGATATCAAGTTGATTGTCATTGTTAAAATCTCCAACAGTAACAAAAGATGGACTAGAGCCAGTTGAATATGTAATTTGATTTGTAAAAGAGCCATTACCAAATCCTAGAAGTATACTCAGAGTAGCGTTATCAGAATTAATGACGACGATATCCAATCGAGAGTCGTGATTGAAATCACCGACAGCTATATTAGATGGCCAAATGTCAGTTGAGTACATCGTTTGATTTGTAAAAGAACCATTGCCGTATCCAAAAAGTACGCCAACAGAACTGTTCTCGGAATAAGTGATAATAACATCCAGTTCATCGTCGTTGTTGAAATCACCAACACTGATATCAAATGGCAAAATATCCAGTGGGTATATGATTTGATCTGCAAAAGACCCATTGCCGTAACCAAGAAATATGCTCACATGGTGGCCATACATATTAACAACGACAATATCAAGTCGCATGTCTTTATTAAAATCGCCAACAGCCAACAAAGATGGAAAAGAATCAGTCGAATAGATTGCTTGATTTTTAAAAGTTCCTGTATTATATGCAAAAAATACATCAACATCTTCGGAGTCATTATATGCGACAACAATGTCTGATTGTCTATCTTTGTTGAAATCCCCCGCAGCAACAACAATGGGAACGAAATTCAAATGACGTCCATAAGGTATCTGACGTGCAAATGCTCCGTTTCCACTTCCAAGAAGTATATCAATATAGTTAGTTCCAGAATTGGCCACTGCAAAATCGAGATGATCGTCCTTATTAAAATCGCCAACGGTAATGGAATATGGATTAGAATTTGAGCCTGTTGAATATGTCACTTGCTCTAGGAAAGATCCGTTACCATATCCGAGAAACACTCCTATATTATTAGTACCACGATTAACAACGACAATATCTAGTATTGTGTCGTTGTTGAAATCATCAATGGCGACATCTTGTAGACGAGCACCAATACCAGATGCAAATCTTATTTCCTTTCCTAAAGATGCTCTGGCATAATGAAGCAACACACCCACATTATTCTCAGCAGAACTAGCGACGATGATATCCAAGCGCGTATCATTGTTGAAATCAGCAACAGTTACATAGAATGGAGAGGAGCCAGTTGAGTACTTGACTAGGTTTGCAAAAGAGGCAGTGCCATATCCAAGAAGCACACCTACGTTGTTTTCAATAGAAAGAGTAACGACGATATCCAGTTGAGTATCGTTGTTCATATCACCAACAGCTATATGAAACAGAGAGAAACCAATGTGATACTTGATTGAATTTCCAAAAGAACCATTGGCATATCCAAGAAAAATATGAATATTGGTGTCAAGAGTATTTCCCACGACGATATCCAGTTGATTATCGTTGTTGAAATCACCAACAGCTAAAAATTCTGGGTTAGAACTAATTGAAGAGGTTATTTGATTCAGAAAAGAACCGTTGCCATATCCCAGAAAGACACCTATAGTGCTGTCATTAGCATCAATCAGAGCAATATCCAACCGATTATCATTGTTGAAGTCAGCAACAGTCACAGATTGTGGAGAAGAACCAATTGCATACGTTGTTGCATTCGAAAAAGAACAGTTGCCATAGCTGAGAAGTATACTGATATGATTGTCATTAGCATCAATGACGGCGATATCAAGTTCATTATCATTGTTGAAATCTCCGACAGCTACAAAAGATGGATTAGAGCCAGTTGAATATGTGATTTCACTATCAAAGGAGCCATTACCAAATCCTAGAAGTATAGTTAGACTGGCATCATTAAAATTAACGACGACGATATCCAAGTGAGTATCGTGATTGAAATCACCGACAACTATATCCGTTGGCCAAATCTTAGTTGGATAAGTCGTTTGATTTGCAAAAGAGCCATTGCCATATCCAAGAAATAAACTGACATGCATATCATTGTCATTAAGTACAACGATATCTAGTTGAGCATCGTTATTAAAATCACCAACAACTACAGAATTGACACTAGAGCCTATTGCACTAATGATTGGAGCTTGAAAACCTTCGTCATAACCAAAGAGAATACTTATACTGCTAGTATCATTACTGATAACAGCAATGTCTAATAGATTGTCATTGTTGAAGTCACCAACATCGACTGAGATCGATGATAGCGATCCAGTTGAATATAATGTTGCTTTAGAAAAAGATCCATTACGATGTCCCAGTAGTACACCTATGTTATTAGAGCCTCTATTAGTTATGACGACATCCAATCGTGTATCTTTATTGAAATCCCCAACGCCAATTGAATATGGAGACGCAGTACCAAGCGAATATGTAGTTTGACTTGCAAAACTTCCGTTGCCCGTACCTAGAAGTACACCTACATTCTGAGTTCCATAGTTAGCGACGGCAATATCCAGAAAAGTATCATCGTTAAAATGGCTCAGAACAATCGAGTACGGATGAGAGTTGATACCAGTTGAAAATTTCTTATGATATAGAAAATTTCCAGTACCATTGGCAAGAAGTATATCGACAGTACTTGTACCATAATTGGCGATGGCAAGATCCAACTGATAGTCATTGTTAAAATCTCCAGCTACGACTGAAAATGGTAAAGAATCATAACCTGTAAAATATGTTATCGGACATGAAAAGCTTCCGTTCCCGTATCCAAAGAATACACTAATACTGTCAGTACCATAATTAGCAGTAATAAGATCAAGTAATGTATCATTATTGAGATCAACTAAATGTATATAGAGTGGATGAGATGATGTAGTCGATACCAATGTTTCATTAGCAAAAGAGCTATTTCCAAATCCCAAGAATATACCTATGCTATTGGTACCAAAATTTGCAACAGCTATATCCTGCCGATGATCGTTGTTGAAATCACCAACTGCAACCATGTATGGAGCAGAATTTGGATCGATCAGATGTATCATACGAGTTGTGAAAGTACTATCGCCATATCCAAGAAATACAGATATACTGTTGGCGGCGCGATTGGCAACAACTATATCCAACCAAGTGTCATTGTTAAAATAGCCAACGGCAACAGAACGAGGACCATAATTATATTCAACTAGGTTTCGAACTGTTGGCAGAAACTGCAAATCACACTTTTTCACTAAATGAACGAAGACAATTGATGAAAAAATTGGTCAATTGCCGAGATCCAACCATCGCACGTTGAGTTATATCGGATCTTCATGAATTCTATAGTGATCATCTAAGTTTTTGCAGTACTGCACTCGGATCTGATCGATACTGATCCTTTTTCATAGAATTCTTTCTGATTTACTGGAACTCAAATAGGGTAAGCTGAAAACAATAATCAGATTGTTTTTCCGTCCACTTTCTTCCATCTACTATAGAATTTGTGAAAAAGACTCATTATCTTGAGAAAGAAGAAATCGTATGCGTGAAATCTCTAGAGTATCGTAAACTACAGGTTTAAGTTGAATCTCTTCCCAATCTTCTCTCGATTTCTTTTGTAAACTATACTTAGCGAAAAATTTAATTCAATTATAAAAGTTTCGAACTGTAATTGAGTAATATAATAAATGCACATCGATAGTTCATTATGTGATACTTTTATTGTTTTATCATACTATTATTAAGACTGAAAAGAAAAATATTATATGAAATATTTAGATGTTGGACCATAGAGATATTTTTTACACAGAGTAAATAAAGAAAATACATTTCTAACACTGATACTTACAAGTACTTCAAAGGCATATATTCGGCTGAGTTTTTTAAAAAATGTGATTTGAATTTGTTTATATAATAGGGTGTAGGTGTGAAGGAAAAAAAAGAACATACTTATTGCTTTTGGTGAAGTCAGACAAACTACTAATACACCAGCAGTTATTACCACACTTGTGAAGAGAGAGACTGCACCTGTAGCTATGAAAGATCGGTGTCTTAACCTATGAACATATTTCCTAATGTAAAATTTAAATATATTATGACGGTTGTAAAGAAAAGAAAAAGATTTACAAAAATGTTGTAGCCATCGAAAAATTCTTCACTTTATTAAACACTTTGAAACGTCTTCCTAAGTTCACTGGATTCTCGGTAGAGCTTTGATGTTGCTGATTGCTGTTGCTAGAATGTTGTTCAGCATCTGAGTGTTGAATTGAGATATCATAATTATCCATAGAATTTTAATTCGTCTGTACTAAAAATCTACTATTAAGCTATATAGTTTTCTTTTAAGTCACTTTACAAATCATTGCTTCTGTATTTTCTAGAAGAAAAAAAAATGAATAAATATTCAGAAAGTTTGTTTTCTTTTTCATTTGAAATATTTGATTGAAGATTTCATTAAACTTGCTTCTCAATAAACACACAAAAGATCCAGTCTATATGAAATGTGGATTATTAACAAGCTTGAAATTTAATAAAAATTGAAAATGTTATCTACATGGAATACAGTTTGAGTAAGAATGTGACAAGACATACTTTCTTACAAGTTTTTCTTTTTATCTTACCTCCTATACTTTCAAAAAAAGTGATTGGTTTTTGCTAACAAATTTGATTTAGATATTGTTTTATTCGATCACATTTTTGTACTCAGGAAAACAAATGGGTAGAATATTAAACAATCCGTATAATTCAGTTATTAATATAGTAACTGTAAAGTTTAGTAAACAGGAAAATCTTCGACACATGATAATGGTTCATATACTAGTAAGCTCTAGAAATATTGAACTGTATCTGGCTGTAAAACATTTGAAGAAATCTCTGAACAAACCTAAAACAGTTTTTACTAGATCTTTCAATGATTAGAAAAATTTTCTTGCATTAGTGATCGAAGTGATTATGTGAATGAAAACTCTATAGGGATATAAATCATTAGTATATTTTTTTCAGAACAATGGATACAACAATTAACAAGAAAGAAATACAAAATTGAAGAAGGTTATATCTTAAAGTTTAATAGTAATAGTGAGACAATAATATTTTATCTCTCTATAAAAATTAAACAATTACTGTGCACATAGTAATATATAATAGTTTTCAAATGTTTTTACCAAGGATGATATTTATTTTGAATCATTCCAATTTTATACTTAAAAATGAAGCTAATTAATAACGAATATAATCACCTTACTTTAACGCGGTATGACGATTGCTAACTTTGTTTCATATACTTATATGTTTTTATTGATTGATAAGGTAACAAATGTTATCAACAAGTTATGTTTTATAATAGTTAGTAATTTTGAAAATGTATGATTTATATTTCTCTTCTATAAAACACACGTTTTTTGATTAGTCATATAATAGCAAAACAAGCATACTTGATTGATTTATTCTCATTATTAATAATTGTATTTAAATATGTCTTATTTTCATTTTGTAAGTGAATGTATTAGATACACTACATATCAAATGAGATCAAGCAAGAGAACATATGTTATTATTATTTTTGTAACTTTTCTTTTTTGTGTTGTGAACATTCGTATATATAATATATGTCTACGCTCTTTTCCTTGTCACTCGTTTTTGATGGCATATGACGAAATCTGCTTGAATCAACACTCAACACAGAAAAAATAAACTATCTTTTCGTTAAAAATAGTCTCAGTCATTATAGAAAAAAAGCCTAAAAGTCATATTTGGAGCAATGATGTTTATCAAAAAGAAAAAAACATTTATTCTCAATAAGTATAACTATTCAGGTTTAAATATTCATAACTAATTTAGGGTAGTTAAAATTTTTTTTCGCTAATTAATAAAGAAATTATCTAAATGACAAATCTTTTTTTTGTCTATTTTGATAGTGCACAATTTCTATAGGGCACATTTTATTTTCATTAATGAAACGATGACAAAAAACTAACAGCATCATTTCTATCGAATAACTACACAATATACACATGTGCCAGCATGGTTGAATAGTTTATAGTAAAGAAAAAAAAAACAGGACAAGATCAAAAAAATAGCATCGTTCTGTGATATTATCATAACGCTTCTTTCTTTTTCTTTATCGCAAGAATAGATATTCTTTTGATTTTTTTTCTCATTTTTTACCTTTAACTTTTATGAGTCATAGCTCGAACAATAAATCAATTGTAAATAGATAAATGTAGTTTTATGATTACAAAAAAATAGAATAAAAAACTGCATTGTCCGTCATTTTTGAATATTTACCATAGTGTACGAGAGCGGATCTTCTATCATTTAACTTTTTTCTTAAACTAATTTTTATTTTAGATATTTTATCCGGAAAGAAAAGATAATTTTCCAATAAATTGATATGAAATTTAAGGGGTACCGCTCACAAAAAATTTACTACTTAGAATGGTCCGTTTACGCTAAAATTTCCAGTAATGGCTAGTCTTGATGAGAAGGGTGGTGGGTGTCGATGTGGAGTGTGCGTATGAGTGCGGATGTATATGGACTGATGTACAACTCACACTCACATCCCACACCCTTATTGCAATATCTAATCAATCAAACGAATGTAGAAGGCTATAGTGACAAATTTTATTTGTATGGAAATTTTCGATCTTATATTATCATTTGCAACCAGTTAACAAAACTATAGATTTTATTGCATATTAAGTAGAACTACAAACATGAGTTATATAAGTAGGTAAATATGTACTTGAAATAAAACTCATTTATGGTTGATAATAACTCAATGAATGATACTTTATTATTTTATTAATTTTCATCATTATGTTATTTAATTTCATAATATCATCACATTGAATTATTATTAGAATGAATATAACACGAGTTTTAGAAGTTAATGTTTATGTTGTGATTGATTATGATGTTTCTTTTTCTATATTTTCTTTCATATGTTTTGTAACATCTATAGTCCTGTTAAATGGTTCCATACAAGTAAAATTTATCATTATAGACTTCTACATTCGTTTGATTGATTAAATAGTGCGAAGTTATCCAACTGTATTTCATTGTTCTAATCGGTTAATTAAAGAGACACTTGCTACTGTTGTTTGGTGAGTTCATATAGATTTTGTTGATTTATGTTCTACAACGATGGATGATTTTGCTGTCAAAGTATACGTTTCATCGAACATAATCAGTTTAATTGATTCAACATTATGAAGCATGATCAACTATTGAATTTGCTGCAGAGTAAAAACTCCCTGATAATTAGTGCTATAAGACAAAACAGTTTTCAGAACTTTTTCATCTTTTTTTGGTGTCGTCTGCTTTAACAAAATATTTTTTTTCGGCAATTTCTGGTGGTAAAACTGTGATTTTGAGTAGAATTCACGATCAAAGAATAAAACAAGTGATTGGAGTGGAATCACATTATTTTTTTGTTTAATTTATAATATCACTTTGGGAGAAAATTCTTACCGATCGTCTGAGAGGGGTTTAGCCGTATTCAGACAAAGCAGAGAAGGCAGGCGACAGTGAGATGCAACAGAATGCGATCCAAAGCGCTACTATGAGATGGCACTTCATAAAATGATGATTCACTGATATATTTTACTCAACGATGACAACGAAAAGAAAATCATAATTGACATAGTTAATAGTAGTTACAAAATGAAATAAGTGCGCGAGCAAGAACATACATAATAGAGTAATGAAAGTACGGATCGAATACACACAACAAGAAGAGAAAATAAAGGTAACGGCTAGTACCATCACAGGAGATCTAAAAGGCTGATTTTGATCAGACATGCTTCATCAATAACTCCCTGTTTGTAGGTAGAAAAATCAGATTATTCATAGGATAAGACTTATTAGCATTTACTTCAAATTTGCGTAGTAAAACAACAGATGATGGTTTATTGAGAAATACACATAAAATCTTCCTTATATACAAGTATGAAAGCGGAAGTGTTTCTAAAGGCACAGCTATTTTAGGTCTTTTAAGCGGTTCTTTGCAATTAATAGATTGATATACATAAGGATTATCAAGTATAACTATTAATAGTTAGAAAGACGCTATTTTAGAATTGAATGCATAGTAGGATAATAAACTAATCACTAAGCAATATGATCGTTGTGAAATGATTAAATGTGACCATATGTTGAGCGCACTGCTCTTTTTTTCTGACGATAAGCAATTGACGCATTACTATGATACTACGAAATATCATCAATTAAATACTTCCTTTTTCTTCTGTGGCCATATTGACACTTGTTCATAACTAGTACAGACAGAACAGAAGAAACGGCAGAATACTACATTTCTCAGGCAAGAATTACAGTGAAACAATGAATGACCTGGCTCAAAACCAGAGAATTAGGGTATTATTGTATCCTCAATTGAATATTGTGGGTGTTTTTGGAATGTGGGTATGGATGTGAGTGAGCACATGACAAACACCCACTCAAAACTTATTTAATGGGATTACGTTATGAGAATGAAATTAAAGAACTTCTCAGTAGATAACAATGGTATGAAAAATATCATGTCTAAAACAATTTCTCCTGCTTTTTTTGGTTGTTAAAATATGAAGAATAATAAAGAGGAAATTATATTTAGTTTGCAAAATAAATTTAATGAAAACATGATTTTTACAAGAATCATATATTGTTCGATGATTTATTTTTAATAATAAAAAAGAAAAGAAAAAAGAAAAGAAATACGACAAAAGAATATTAAGAATAAACAAACACACGCACACACACAAAAACCTGAGTAAAGAGAAAATAACACTTCTTTTGTTTTATATATACATCGATAAGAAAAAAAAACGAATTTGATGTGTTCATTAACTCGCACATCTTAATTGGTACTCGACAAGAAAAACAAACGTACAAACACACAAAACATAATTACTACTCATGTACATCGTGTTTTTTTTTTATTAAAGAAGATATTTGCGTATGATGGTAATTCAATGAGCATTGCACAACACAGAACAATTAAGAATAAACAAACAAACATAAAAACCTTTGATTTTCGTTCTGCTGTTTTTTTTTAATGAATTAAAATCTGACATTTCTTTTTGGATTAAAAAAAAAACAAAGCAAAAATTTTTATACCCAAGAATCAGGTGATGTTGATGCTTGTCCAAGTTGATCCCATGTAGCTGGTTGAACTTGTTGTGGTCGATTTTTATGTACAGTAGCATAGAGATCAGCATGAGGATCACCATAAGATGAGATTGTCTAAACAGAAATAGATTTTTTCATTTCCTTTGATGATCATAGCGCCACATATCTAACATAAGATGCTCATCAGGTTAGGTTCCAACTCAGACACAATGTGCATCGGAGTGCACATTAGGTGAAAAAATGAAAGTCATCTTTTCATCGATGCACATAGTGATAAATCTACTTTTGAGACATGCTCTATCTAATGATGTCAAAACTTTTTGTTACGAATTTTAACATTGATATCAAGGAAAAAAATCAATTTCTTGACAAGATTAAACCACTGTGCAGGAACAACATGGTTTTCAGGAACAAAAGTGACGTGTACATCTGTCATGCGAATAATTCATAAAACATTTCGTATGATTCTAGTTCAAACACCTTGGAATCAACAGACGTCATCTATAGAGTCATTATGTTCCTCTACATCTTCTTCAGCTTCATCATAGACAAAGAATAAACACTGACTGATACAAAAAAAAATATGTGCTGTGAAGTAATGAATATACTTTCGGATCGAAATTTCGAAAGATTAACCTTGAATAAACAAAATAAAGTACAACATGCATATTGTAATTACTCACAAGGGAATCTCCATAGGTGTTCGCTTACGATTTTGGTTTTTATCGATATTAGACTAAGTTTAGCGGCATTATTCAAAACTTTTATTTTATTTTTTTCATTCTACTTACTCCATTTCCATATGGTCTTTGTAAATTATCCATACTTTGGTTTAATTTTTGCATTCGATATTCTTCGCCTCCTAAAAATGAAATATTTCAACTCTTACACACACACACACAGAGAAAATCTTCTTGTCTTACTTTGTGGTCGTGTAATTTGTTTTCCTTTGGATGTAAAATGTGTTGGTTGTCCCATATCACCTCTCGGTCTATGTAATGTTGATTGTGGACTTGATGTTAATGATTTAGAATTTAATAATCTATGATGTATAAAATCACTTTCTTTATAACCATGTTGTTTATATAATTCATGTAATGAACGATGTTTATACATTGTATTAAGTACATGTGCTGTATATTTAATAACTTTAGCATTATAAATATGTCCTTTAGCATTCATAATACCGGTCATTTTTGTTACACCACCTTCTTGAAATAAAATTTTTGCATTTGTATCATTTGTACGAATAATTTCATTAAGTGCAGCAAGAACTGATGTAAGTGTTTCATCAGTATGACGACGTCGACTTGTTGCTTGTTCTGATGGATCAGGTAAAACAGCAACAAGTTCTTTTATAGCCCAACCACCAAGTACATCACGATTTTTTGGATCAATTGCTAAATTTCTTAAAGCTATTGCTGATGCATTAACAACAGCATCACTTTCATCAACACGTAATAAATCAACTAATTCAGATAGACCACGAGCTTTTCGAACTTCAGCACGTATATCTACTGATGGTTTCCAATAGCAAGCAGCTGTAAAAGAAAAACATACGAAATAAATAATTTTATTGTCTCTTTTCTTTATTTTATTATTATACATACTTAAATTTTGAATACATCCAGCTGTTGCTTCAAGTGTATCAGGGTTACTACTATGTCGTAAAAGATGTACATAAGTACCAATAACATCTGTTTGCCAAAGCATTTCAACAGGTCGACCTTCACGTGGTGGCATTATAGCATGAATAGTATTCGTATTCATTCCTGTTTGATCATATAATTGTTTTGTTTTCTTTTGTTTTGAACCCATACAACCAATTTTACTTTTATCTTGATCATTTGTATATTGTGATGGTGTCATACTCCATGTTGATGCAGCAGCCATAGCTGGATAATTTCGATCATAATCACGATCAACAACTTCTTGTAATTTATATGATAAATTACGTAATATACACATACAATTTTCTATTGATTTATTATCAATTTCATTTAAAGATTGAAGACTGGAATTAACAGCATGAAGAAGTGATGGAATAAAACCTTCACAATCACGCATTTTACGTCGACCATCATAATCAGCTGATGAACAATTACTTTAAAAACAAAAGAACATATCTTATTTAAAATGTCATTAAATGAACTTTATTTAATATATTAAAGAATTGAAAAAGACCTTGAACTTTTACAACAACCATATTCTGATGTGATATATCTATATAAAGAATTGTGGCTAACAAAAAAAATTCTTCTAATGCATTAATTGCTTTCGAATAAGAACTAAGTAGAGTTGTTTCGTTGTTTCAATATTGATTAGTTGTTCAAAAGTAGACATGAACGAGTCCAATCAATCTTAGTAATGGTCAGAAAAAGAAATTTGATCTCAGTTCTGACACCGTCTTGCCCATATCTCGTTGAGAGACTTTCCTTGTTAAATACTCACGAATGTCCTTCATTGAATATTTTCAGTCAAGGACATTCTTTGAGTTAAACAACAATAAATTATATCAAATCATCATATAAAATTTGTTACAAGGTCTTACTATCTTAAAAGACTCTTATATGATCTTGTATCCATTTATTTGATTAATCAATCCATCGATGCTCTTATCAAACTTAACTACATTTTTTTCTCATATATATACTAACTCGATTCAAGATACAACAATCAGTTCATCTTTACAAGATATTCATAGCTAGCTTTGAACATTAAAATCTAATATTTATACATTATTGCTTAGCATAATCATTATTATTTCTACTTAATTGAAAAAAAAAAAAAACTTTGCACTCAAGTCTCTTTTACATAATAAATTAACATTTCTTTTTTTTTAATCGTTTAATGGAGCAAAATAATGCAATATTGACATACATACTTCTATTTTATGTAAATATTCACTTAAAACCATTAACTGAACGATTCTATTAAACTATGAAAGAAAAAAAAATTTTTTTCATTCAAACTTACCGAAGTATTCCTGTAGCATTTTTAAATACAGATGGAAATTTTCCTTGTGGATTTAAACGTCGATTAATATCAGAATCCCAACCCGAAAAAGGAATAATTATATTTTTAACTAGTACATGTAAACCTTCATCAAGTATTTGTCCTTTTAATTGTGGTGATGATGATGCATTCCAAAGAACAGCTGTAACTGATTCTCGAACATCTTCATAGGGTGTTCGTCGTAAAAGATGAATTAACGCTGGAATACCACCACGATTTTTAAGTTCAATCTAATGAAGAAAAAAAAAAAACAGTTTTTTTTTTGTAATTTTATTTTGTTTTTACGAACTTTATTTTCATCATTTCGTTTTCCATAACATAAATTTCTTAAAGCTCCACAAGCATTTTTTTGTATTTCAGGTTTTTCATGTTGAAGTAAAGCAACTAAACAAGCAATTCCATTTAATGATCTTGTTTTAGATTTAATATTATCATCATTAAAACATAAATGTTGTAAATAAGCAGCTGCATTCTCTTTAATAACATCACTTGTATGACTAAGATATTCAATAACTTCTTGTAAATCAGGATCACGCCAACGTTGTTCTAATTAATGAATATATATAAATTAAAATTAAAAAATAATACAAATAAAGAAAATAACAAAATTAAGCAAAGCAAAGCAAGGGCAGAAAAAAAAACAAGCAAGGATTATATCATACCTCGAAATTCTGTATCAATTGAAGGTGATCGTCGTCGAGAATGATAATCATCATCATTTAAACCATATGATGCATACATACGACTTAGTGTACCATAATCTTCACCATAGCCTGGAGGTGCTGAAATATGATACGATGGTAATACATTGATGGGTTTACATATACAAACACTTATAGGAAAACATTGTTTTTTTCTTTTGAATATAATAAAAGCAATAGTGCCCCAGAAGCGAACATATAATTGTATCTAATTCTTACCTTGTCCAATACTATCAGGAGATTGTCGTCCAGCTGTTGGTAATAATGCACGACCAATACTATCTGGTCGACCTGGACCTAAACCTTCATAAGGATTTTCAACATCAAGATATGGTTCATCAACTAAATTTGGATCATTTGGATCATAATCAATAATTTTTTCATCAGTACTAACTAAATAAAAGCATTAAATTTTTTGATAATTTTTCAAAATAAAACAAACTTTTATTATTTTCTGGTTCATTATAACGTGTACCAGTATAACGTTGATCAAGACTCTCATGTATATAACCATTACGTCCACTTCCATTCATATGTTGTGGTGGTATTCTTCCTGATGGTCGACCATTTAAATATTTTCCTCGATGATCATATTTTGATCCATTTGTCATTGATACTCCTGTTTCACTTCTATCACCACCAGATGCATATGTACTACGATCAATTCGATTTGTTGGTTGTTCATAATTTGAAGGTTGTTGTTGTTGTTGTTGATGATGATGATGATGTGTAGTTGTTGTTGTTGTCGTTGTTGAACGTTGAGATGAACGTGCTGATGATGGTGAATGTTCATCATTTAATCGTAATCGAGATCTTAAAATATAAACATTTTTTTTAAATTTCAAAAAAAAAAATCTTCAAAATTTACTTTTGTTGAGTAAAAGATGAATTTGGTGAAAAACCAGTACTTGTTTCATGTTTTGTTATAATACCATTCGTTGGTATTGAACTACCTTCATAAACAATATGTTCATCTGACCATGTTGTTGGTGTTGGTTCACCATATTCAGCAATTAATGCTTGATATCTTGGATCATCTTGTCGTATAAGTTCACCAGTTAATGGATCAATAAGATGACGATGTACACGTGTTATTTTTTGTATTTTAGTTACTTTTGATACTTGTTGAGATTCTTCTTTTTTACGTACAACTTTTGTTCCATCAGGTGTTGTTTCTTCTTCAACTGTTGTTGTTACTTTAACTGTATTTGATTGTGGTGCTTGACCATTATCACCGTCTGATGTATATGTATATGTATAGACAAGACGTTCACGTTGTGGATCATCTGTCGTTGTTTCGCCGGGCATTTGTAATTACAAATAAATGATGTTCTTATATAAAACGACTAGAAACAAAACACAACAAAAAAAAAAAAAAGGTTATGAGATTAAATCAGATAAAGTAAATGTCAAACAATGAATAGATGTTTGCTTTTCAACAAAAAAAGAAAAAGAAAGAAAGAGCAATAGACAGAGAGAAAAAGAGTGAGAGAGAGAGAAAAAAACTCTTTGCCAAGTGACAGGTGACACTTGTTGAAATATTCTTATGTAAGACTCTGACACCAATACTCGAGAAGTTATAGCTCGTTTGTATAGGCAATCGAGCGAATACAAGAAAAAAGAGAAAAATGAAAGAATAAGTTGTTGGCCTTCTCATGAAAAATAGGGCTTTGATTAGGTTGATGTCTGTATTTTTTTGGAGGTGAGAGGGGGGGAGGCCGATGAAATATTGATTATTTATCGATTCGTCACATCCAACGCAATGAAACAAAGGTCGAATGATGAAATAAAATTGTCTAACACATATAAATATATGTATATATATATATACATACATAAATAAGTAAATGAATCAAACTAATATCTTATCGATATATATCTCGAAGTTGACTTCAGTTAGACAAAAAGAAAAAAAAAGCTAATCATCACGAAAGAAAATAGGATATGAATCCTTTCAAGATATTGTATATACGAATAACCTCTTTCGTACGACAAACTAATCTTTTACTATAACTAGATGCCCTAGTTTACTCGACGAATACAAACACAACAAAAACGCCTGGTCAAATGTGTATAGACACCTTCTATCTTAGCAAATAGATTCTTTTTTTTTGTAGATTTATGCTTCTTCTATGTATATATACGTTTACTAACGCCTACATAGAATGTTTATCTGCCTATTAATCAGCATTGCTCACTCACTATACTATCAATCGATAGTTCGTGCATTCTATTTGTCTCTCGTATAAGTAGTATGTAATAGTCTTTTCTTGACTATCATATTCTATAAGACATAAGACATATGGTAGTCAATGCGAATGTACGATTTTTCTCGTATTCAGTAAATAGACTTGTTCTCTTTCTCTCGAATTGAATCCATTTCACATACACACTTGATTGCATGCAAACGATAGAGAGAAAGAAACAGAGAGAGAGAGAGAGAGAGAGAACCGGAAAGAAAATATGACAAGTCTACTATTTTATATGTGCTTGGAAGTCACCAGTAAAAAAAAGAACCTTGAATGAACAAAAATGCATCAGCAACAAGATCAATAGAGTAGCTTACCGCCAAAATTCATTTTTTTTTCTGTATGTTTCATATCAAACATATTGATTTGCATGTATTCTTCCTTCTCATTCAACACATCTCTTTTCATGCACGCTTAATACAGATATAGAGAGATAGATATACTAATACTTGAAAGCAGAAGCAATAGTAGTAACTCTCAAACGTGCGCACCCGACCACATACTTATTATATTGAAAACTTGCGTTCTCTTTTTCTCGTTCGTTCATACACATTGAGTAGACATAGAGAATGACCGACAATGAACGTTGACCAGCAAGGGAATGAGTAGAAACCGAAAGAGAGAGAGAGAGATACAATTTGTTGTCTAGCCGAAAGAAAAGAAAGAGAACAGACGACAACATCGAACAGGCTTCTAATTGAACGACGTAGACATTCATCTTTTCTTTTTTTTTTTTTTTGGTTGTTCCTTGGCATAAATCCAAATAAAAAATAAACAGACATGTTTAATAATAAAACGAAACGAGAAAGAAAGAAAGAGAGATGATTTCACATTTATATGTCATTCACAATCTTTATCAAAAGAAAAAAAAAAGATGATTGAAGTTTAATAAATAAATAAAATAAATTCTCACCTGAGTGTGACAAAAGAAAAAGAAGAAATTCTACAATGTAAATTAATAAATAAAACAAAAACTAAGATGATCTATTAGCAATTGATCTAAAAAACAACAACAAGAAAAAATTTTCTTTTTTTATATTATTTTCAATTTCAAATTGCAAGATTATACAAGATGGCTAGTGAAATCAGCCAACGAATGTCTCTAGCAAATCAAGAAGAGAGTTGTACAAAAAAAAAGTGAATATCGAGCGACATCATCACTTTAATTTGTCATAAACAATCCTTTTTAGCCTCTAAAATATGAATCAACCAATGAATAATAAAAAGGTGAATAATCATCATTTTTTTTTTCCTTCATTCGTTTACTTTTATTTATTTTAACGTAAGAAATGTCATAACGATATACATTTCATTAAACTCTTAGACTAGTTGTTGTTAGTAATGAAGTTGTAGGTAGTTGAGGAAAATCCGATAGAAATTTCCATAAACCAGTTTCAGCTTCATATTCAGCAATAATCATTGAAAGAAACTTAACTTCACCATAATTGTTACTTTCCATTTCACTAAGATAACCAATTTTATCATCTACTGTATCAATATTTAACATAGCTCCAAGTAATGTTACACATGGTCGATGTGTAACAATAAGAACTGTTGGTGGTGATGATGATGATGCTGATACTTTCATACTTTGATTAATAAGTTTTGTTGTAATTCTTTTTAAAACAGTATACATTCGTTTATAATATGCTGAACGTGATTCACTTGCAATAATTCTACTATTTGATGGTGCTAATACTGGACGATAATTTAAATCAACAAAAAAACCAGCTGATGAAAAAAATTCTGCTGGTTGTAATGGTAAAAGTCGTCTTGTTGGTTCATGAAGAGCAAGATCAATTCTTAATGGTACTCGTTCACGTCTACTAAGACCATCAAGTACAGCATCAGCTGTTTGTACACATCTCATTGCTGGTGATGTATATACTCGATGAGGTTTAACACCAAGTGAACGAAAAAATTCACCTGTATGATGAGCATGAGCTTTACCATGTCTTGATAATGGTGTATCAAGTGCATATTCATGAGGATTTGTACGTGTTGGTAATAAAGTTGGCATTTGTGTAAGATGTGGTGAATAAATACCATTGATAAATGCTTCTTGTGGCCAATTATTAGTTCTTAAAACCGAATCTAATCGTTCGGAATGTCTCATAATAATAATACGAGGTCTATGCATTGATTGTTGCTGTATGATGGTTTCCGACTATTAAGTTATAAAATAATACACAAATGCTGAGTTTTTTTTCGCTCTCTCTCTCTCTTTTCATTTCATATATATTGAGTGTCTGTAGATATGAAAATTATTCATGCGAATCTTTTATGGAGTATAGTTTGGTTAGAAGAAAGAAAGAAAGAAGGTATTTGCTGATGTCATTACCTTCATCTAAGTTTTTCTTTCGTTTTTTTTTGTATTCGTTACACATAACGTATTTGCGTGCTGCTATCATAATTAATTGAAAAAAAAAAGGTTTATATGTGATCGAGGACTAAAAAACATCTACGTCAATGACCATGGGATTTGTTTCTATATGATTGTCGCTTTTAAAAAACTAGATAAATAATTAGAATGATATGGATATATATGACGAAAAAAGAAAAAGAGATTTTATCAATTTTGTATGATAACAAGAATATTTTTTCATTTTACGTATGTAATTATTAGAAAAAGCTCGTTAAATTAGTATGATATCTATTTGTTTCGATGATTAATGTTTAGATTTGAAATAAATATTTCGTAAGAATTGATTAAGTACAAAAAACATGTATTAATTGAAAAGTAATGATCATTTTACGACTCATTTATTTTTAGTAGTAAGACCCTATTAAGATAGTAGATTTGAAAGAAAAGACTATTTGAAAAGTAATGTCAAACAGCTTCACTTTTATACTCTACAAATAATTCTATCATGAAATTTTGATATTAATTGAAGTTGTAATCTGTATTTAAAATATAAGTATTCTATCTTTATAAGATTTGAAAGATCAATATTTAATATTTCATTTGTATTCTTCTCATCATAAACAGGTGATTATACTTTCTTCTTCAAATAGATGAAGTATCAATGTCCTTCTCATCATATATTTGAAGAAATTTGAGTAAATCATAAATATAAATCTCAAGCATTTATTTAGTAAATAGAATGTGCGTGATTAATAAGAAGAAATATAATTATTAAATACAATATATGTTTAGGATATTTGAGAGATTCTATATTTGATTAAATAAGAGAAATATGGTAAAAACTAATTTACATTATATCGTGACTCTTTATCTCTGTCCAATTTTTAGGGCATGATTCATGATGAAGTTTTTTTTTTCCTTTTTGCTTTCGTCATATTTGTTTTTTTTTGTAATATTCAATGACGATCATTATTAAGAACAAGTAGAGATAAATCCCTACATGTTTTGATACATATTTCTTCGATTTCGTATTTGTATAAAGAAATTCATTAAAATTTTGTTAAAGATTTCAATAAACTCAATGAATATATGCTATGATATAAAAACTATTATTTCGTAATTATAAAAATATTATATTTCGAATAGTCTATGGCATGAAAGCCTTGACACAAAATATTCACTCATTTTTTCGGACATTAAAAAAGTATCATTTTTTATATATAGCCAGAAGTAGTTAATTTGAGTAAAAATTTTTCAATATATATTCAAAATTTCCTTAGACAACTATCATCAAATTGTTTTACAAGATTCAAAATAATATTTTAGTCAATGTTGTATTTCGATTTAAATTCAACATGAAAAACTATTTTTCTAATGGTTCAATTTGCTCTACGAAGCGTGCTAGTTACTTTGGCATGATAAATTTTAAAACTATTATTTTTTTTTTTAAAAGAATAGCGATTTTTTGACCAATGCTAATATCAATTGAAACTAGCACTTCTATGAGAAGGTACAGACAAGATTTTGTTCGTTTTAATACACAGCTCGAACGTAAGTATTTATTACTTATACTTTGTATACTATGTCAAAAAAATTATGACTATTTGTCAAATGTGCATCATATGTTTATATTTGTACATCGAGACAAATACTCTCGTACACTTGTATAGGTAGAAAAACCTGTACTTCGTTCGTTTACTTCTAATGCAAAACAATACCTTTTTGAGTATTTGAAGTATTTTTTTCGAACATTTCATCATTACTATCAACGACACAAAATATTGTAAATGATATTTTTGATATTAAAAGTTACAAATGAAGATTCCAAAGTGTTGATATAACGTCTAAATTTTTTTTTTCATTCTTAACTAAAAAATGTGAACATTGAAGCATGCAATGATTTATTTACAAATGTATTGAGAAAAACACAAAGAATATATGAACGCCTTGTATCTTCGTTATAATACTTTGAATTATATTATAATGTTTGTATTTTTCTAACTATAAACTCAACATTTTATATCAAAAATACGCTTCACAGTATTTTTAACGCTTGTAAAAAACATATTCGAAAGAGTACTTGAATTTGATAAAAATTAAAATAAAGAAATGAACGATGTTTAACCTAGAAATTATTAACGTTCGGACAGATGGGATGACTTAAAGTAAAAAAGAACCGGTGATTTCTACTGAAGTACGAACACAAATACAGAGGTGGGTAAAACTTGTGAAAAAAACAAGGTCAAATACAAGTAAAATACTTATACTTGCTGCAATATCTCATTTTGTACAGAATTATTGAACTTTTTTTAACATCATTTCGTAATAGTTCGTCATTCTTGGTTCAGAAAGAAAATCAGAACAAATATTCGGATATAGTGATAATTTCTGTTTCAAGTATCATTCAATAAATAATATGCATAAAGATAGTTCAAATTAAACTGAGATATACAGCAACCGGTCTAAGACTTTCATGTCTATCTCTTAAGAAGAGCCAAGCTTCGTCAGAATTATCGAAATTAAAATAAATACAAAGGAAGATACTCCCAAAGCCTGACATTTCAATAAATGTTATTTAAATTTGGACACCTCGGTTTTTTCTCAAAATTTTTTGTTGACTTCACTCATTACGCACTGGAAAAATATGTTGTTTTTAGAAAACATAGAAAATCTTTTTTCAATTTTTCACTGTTTATGTTTCTCCAGAATTTTCGAAGAAGTTTCATGGTAGCAAATTGATGTTGTTGTTTGAGAGAATATGTGAATTTGCAGGACGTGTAACAGTCCCTTTTTTGAGTTGAGCTTTATTATCTTTTGGGACATTAAAGATTTGTTCCCCTTAGAAAGTAAGAATTTTCCTCAAAGGAACTGCAGTTTTAGATGCTCTTTCAAATAAAAAAAATTAACTATATAGTACAATATGGAGATTGAACATGAGGAATCCTGATCTTTTTCTTCTCTCTGAAAATATTGAACAGACAAAAGCAGCTTATGTTAAATGATACTCTAGTAATAGTTTGACCCCTATTATCGAACAATGAACTTTTTTCTTTCAGGTATTGTACAATCACTAAAGATACTCTATCTATATTCATCACTAGTAAATCTCTTCATCAATATATATCATATAATCAATCTGCCAAAATTTCTTCTATCTGAATGTAGAGAATCGTTTACTTAAAAAAATGTAAAGTTCTTTTCATGTTTTCAAAACTATTAATTTTCAATATACAATATTTTATAGACGAAGAAATATTGTCTATTTATAAAGTTTAGTTCTTCATATACTTAATTGTCTTCTTGTAATATTGAACGTATTATGATACAATTCAATTGAAATACAAGATAACAGCTGATTTATTTCCCATCCAAAAAAATTATGTACGTATGTATGTATATCTCATGAATGTTACGCTATTCGGTAATCAGAGTAAAAAATGCACACGTTGATTGAATATCAAAATAAACAAACCATATCTAAATACAATATCCTAGAAATTTTTAATAATGATCAAATTTTCTCGTGAAGATTTATTCAAAAGATAAACATCAAGAACAATAAAACAATATTCTCTTCTTTTTTTTTTTTTTTTACACATTTTGATAAATTATCATTGGATGTTCTATAATGTAATATAAGTATCAAGGTATGTTCATCACATCTATTGAAATAGAATATTTATGACATATGCACACAGATTGACGTTTCTATTTTATTTTAGTCAAGCAGGTGTACTCCCATGAGTCCCATCAACAGCATTAGATCGTCCATCCTTGAAGAAGAAAATGTCCATTTTTGATTACATGTTTTAACATGTTATACAGTGGTCAACTGTCCAAATTTTTATATACAACGTCAATCGATCATTGATCATGTCTTTGACTTATGTATATCCAATAAAAAGAAAAATACATCAATGTACTTTTATACAAATATGAACATTATTTTTTATTTATGTTAAGTATAGTATTTGAACTTTATAATTACTTAGTAAAGTAGAAAAATAATCATTATATGATTATATTTACAACAAACACCACATGCTTGTTCATAGCAAGGCTATAATATTGACAAACATATACACACACACAATGATGTCTTCTCACGTTCATACATGCTGTGTTTTTAACGCACAATTGACATTTACGAACACATGAGGATATCCATGATGCAATCACTCAACCACCAGCTACTTTAGTCAATCATTAGTTCTTAGTTCTAATCAAGAGTAACTGATTAAATTTATAAATAAATAAATATATATATGCTTTTTTCTCTTTCTTAATCAATAATGTTTATATGTGATGTGTTTCCGTTCTAATAGGAGTATGCTTGTGTTCATCTATGAAGGTCATATACACATGTATAAATGAACTTTGCTTTGCTTGACAGAAGTTTGTTATGACTTTCTTTTTTTTTTTTTGTCTTTCTGTCTTTCTTTTAATATATGTGAAAAAAAAAGACAAAAATTTGATTAGTTTTTCCCAACATATCGATTAACGAGTCAATTTGACCAGAACAAAAGACGCGTGCGATAAGAAAGAAACAATCCCATATATAATATATATTAAAGAGAAAAATCTTATGGTGGGAAGAGATACTGCTGTTATAAGTACATCCATTGATCATCTTTTTTTTTTCTTGCTCCTATACATTTATTCAAAGTTTTGTGTCTTGTCAAAATTCATTGTGGTTTATATGTATCTTGCGTAAGAATTAATTTGTTTTAGTTTGATCAAGTCTCACAAGATGCTACGGTCACCTGGCTTTTTTTTTTCTTTTCGACTTTGTAAATATTATTATTTTTATTATTATTACAAATAACATGCAATGTTGACCATTAAGCCTCTCTGTAGCCTCCACTTTTTTTTTTGTTGTTGTCAAGGTAAATCATAATAAGTTTAAAGTGCATGCATCATTAGCTATCGATATAATATTGCATGTGTCAATTTCATCTTAATCTTAAGTAAAAAAAAGAAAGAAAAAAAATGAAGAAAAACATTCTCTATAAGTAGACATGCAATAGCATAATATCATGAAAGTTTCTTCCATGTTCACTAGTATGATTATATATCATGATGACATCCTATCAATTAGGGCTTAATCGTTATACGTTTATTTTGACTAGTTGTTTAGTACATCTGTGACCACTCCCATATATCAATAGTCATTACACAAGTTAAAAGAAATGAATGATTCAATTTACTACTACTACATCCAACACCTAACGTCTATGTATGTCTATATATTCTTAACCATAAATCTCTGATGTTGTTCAAAGAGATGATTATTGCCCTATAGAAAAAGAGAATTCATTACATATGGCTTCATTTTCATGTCCATCTGTATTGAAGAGATAAACAGACGATCGATGTCGCAAAGAAATAAACAGATCATCTTATGTACTTCTATAGAAAATAGGCAAAAAAAAAAAAATCTCATTTTCTTTCGTGTCAAAATTTAACGGACAGATTATTTCCGTTTATTGCATAAAAAATCATTGTCCCTCGTGTGTGTATGTATGTATGTATGTATGTATGAGTATGATGAGACGGGGTAAATACAATTGACCAAATCACTTAAAGATAAGAGTCTGAATGGACGAAGTCAAAACGATTGCGTGACTATAAAGCAGACGACGAATACTTCGTTCATGCATAAAAAAAAAGAATCCCGCCTCATATACAACCCTATAACAATTTCCTGTATTAGCAAAAAACCTTGAACCTTATTATAAGCGAGACAGACGATCACTTGTCGTATCCATCATTACTACCAACAAACAAAACTAAAGACGTCTATCATATAGATTTGTACTAGTTTCAAGACTATTACATTGAAAAAATTATCGATAAACAATAACTGGAGAGAAAAAAGCCCAAATCTAAAAGAGCACTCTTTGCTACTATTAATAATACCTTTGATTTGTGCTATTTCCTTTTCTTTCCTTTTCTTCTTCCTTTTCTTTTTCTCTTCCTATTTCCTTTATAGATAGATGTATGTTTGTTCGTCTCTTATACACAATACATTATGAATATGTTGTTCAGCATATTGATATTCATAAATTTTTTTATCTTATATTCATATTCAATTGTTTCACAAATTCTTCCATCTGTATCAATATTTGAAGAAAGTCCAATATCAACTATTGTTGTTGATCTTCGTCCTATATTTCAAACACTTAATGTACATCCAAATCAAGCAGCTTTACTTCATAGTCAACCAAGTCAACCATTTGAATATATTAATGGATATATACGATTAAAATCTCGTTTAGATCGTGAAGATTATGTACAAAAACGTTTATGTATTGGTGGTGGAAATAATTTTCAATGTAATTTTACATTAACATTAACAGTTAATCTTAATCAAACACCTTATAATTATATATTATCACAACCAATATCATGTCATGATATAAATGATATGATACCAAAATTTTCTCAAATCGAATCAAAAATATTTATGGCTGAAAATGTTCCTATTGGACATCGTATACCACTTGAAATAGCTATTGATTTAGATTCATTATCTTATGGTATTGATAATTATCATTTAGAATCAATGAATGATAATGAACAATATCAATTTTCTATTGTTTATGATAATCATAGTCGTGAATTAGAATTAATTGTTAAAGAAAAATTAGATCGTGAAATTAATGAAAAATATTTATTTAAATTAATGGCTATTGATCGTGGACAACCACCAAATATTGGTATACAAACATTAATCATTGAAATACTGTAAGAAAATTATTATTTTTTTTTTTTGAAATAAATTTTTGTATTTTCAGTGATATAAATGATAGTCGACCACGTTTTGAATTATCTATTTATAATATTACAGTAGCTGAAAATACAATACCAGAATATTTACTTAAAATACATGCTATTGATAATGATATTGATTCAAATGCTGAATTAATATATATATTAGAAAATAATTATGATAATCTTTTTTATTTAGATAATAGTACAGGAATATTAAAATTAAATCAAGCATTTGATTATGAATTACATAAATTTTATCAATTAAATGTACAAGTACATGATAATGGTATTAATCCATTAAGTGATACATGTATTATTTATATATATGTACTTGATCAAAATGATCATGCACCATCTATACAAATGAAATTTAATCCAATATTTGAATATAATCAAGATGGAAATATGGCTTATGTAAAAGAATCTTTTGATATTAATTTACCAATAGCTTTTGTTACCGTATATGATCAAGATTCAGATGATCGTGGAAAAGTATGTTAAGAAAAAAAATATATATATTTGATCTTGATTGAATTAGAGAAAAATAGATAAAATTGAATTAATTTTAACAATTTATCTTTATCTTTTCATATGATGTCAAGGAAATATTAACACGTGTTCGATAATAATATATCGATATATAGTTTCTTTACATCATATGTTAACTTGAGTCCAATCGAATTTTCTCTGTCGAACAGATAATTAAAAATTCTAAGAAGGTTAAGACCTATTTATAAGAGCATAAATACAAAATACAACACTACTTGAATATTATATCTATATGACTTTTTTCATAAATATTAATTTTTAGGCTCAATTAACAATTGAACCTCATAATTTATTTAATCTTGAATTAATACGTCCGAATTATTATGCTATAAAATCTATAAATAATTTTGATCGTGAAACATTATCATATTATAAAATTGAATTACGTGCACGTGATTTTGGTCAACCAAGTTTACGTCGTTCAATGACATTTGAATTAAATATAACTGATATAAATGATCAAATACCATATTTTAAAACAAATTATACATTTGATTTAATTGAAAATAATCGTATACCAACAATAATTGGTCAAATTCATGCATATGATTATGATCAAGGTATAAATGGACAAATAACATATACAATAATACCAAAATCATCATATTTTTTTATAACATCAAATGATGGTATTTTATCAACAAATACATCATTTGATTATGAAATTCGACGTATATATAAATTTCAAGTATGTGCACATGATCATGGACAACCATCACTTGAATCATATGTTAATATACAAATAAATATAATAAATATAAATGAATATTCACCTAAATTTGAAAAAGATAATTATGAATATTCAATATATGAAAATCGAACAATAATAAAATATATTGGACAAGTTAAAGCATATGATCAAGATTATAAAGATTTAATTAGTTATACATTAGGAAATTATGAAGATTTATTTATTATTGATAATGATGGAAAAATTTCAACAAAATTTATATTTGATAGAGAATTACAAGATGAATATAAATTAACAGTTATTGCAACTGATAATTCAACATTTGGATCAACAATTGTTACTATAAAAATTTTGTATTGAAAAAAAAAAAAACTTTCTTTTCTTTTATTTAGAAAATTTTTATTTATATTTTTATTTTATACATAGGGATATAAATGATAATCCTCCTGTATTTATATGGCCTGAAACAAATGAAATTCAACATATACTTTCTGATGATCATTCAGAACATATTGATATAAATAATCCATTGGCACAATTTATAACTGATATTATTATACGAGATGATGATTTAGGAAATAATTCATTAATTAATTTAACAATATCAAATAATGAATTTTTTTATATTGATTTAAATAATTCATTATGGTTAAAAAATTCATCAATATTACCTGGTCTATATAAAATAGAACTTCAAGCAAAAAATTTTGAATTTGAAACAAAAAAATTTTTACATATTATTATTAATGAACGAAATTTATTAAGATTAAATTTATTTAATAATATGAGTAAAACATTTAAAAAATTTTCAATATTAATTATAATTATTTTAATATTTTTTATTATAATGAGTTTTATTATTTTTTTTATTATTTATTATATATGTATAAGAAAAAATGTTGAAAAAAAATTATATGGTAGTAGATTAATTGTTAATGATGAAGATAAATCAAAACAAAATAGTCCACAAACAAAATCAACAACCGTTATATTACCATCAATTCATAGTAATGATTATACTATTATTACTAAACAAAGAAAAGTAAGTTATACTAATGTGTTTATATCTTGAGTGTGTCATTCATTTTATTTTTTGGAGTATATATATCAACACTAGAATTTTTGCCCTTTACGTCGATACGTTTACATAGGATCAATCGAGTGATGATGATTGTTTTTTCTTGCTCAACTGAGCGCATGCATATCATTTCGAATGGCCATGTGGCTACTAATGACCTTCTCTTTCTCTATTAGAAAAATATGACAGTCTCTTTGTTTTATGAGCTAATAAAAAAAAAAAAAGAAAAAGAACTATTTAAATTAAAAAAAAGGAAATTTGATATTAATCATATAATTCTTTGTTCAGAATTCACAAATTCCATGTGCTAATAGTCCATCGACAACAGATGCTGAATTTTCTTCATCACTTCTTTCTTGTCCATTCAATGGTACATCATCATCATCAACATCAGATCTTGATCGTTCACATAATAATAATAATAATAATCATCATCATCATCATAATCATCAAAATCTACCATCATCAACTGTATCAGCATTAACAACTCTTACACGAAAATCAACACGTCGACAACAAACAAAAAATGTTAGTTTTCAAGCAACATTAACTAATCCAACAAATAATGTTTTTAATGATTTATTTCAAAATACATCATCAACATTTAGTACATTACCAAAACAAACAAAACATGATATATCAATAGCAAATATAAATCAAAATTCACCTATTTTAACAGATTTACCACGAACACAATCAAATGATTTTCCAACATTACAAACAATACTTAATCCATCAATAAAAGATATTCAAACAAAATTACCACAACCACAACCACCACCATTACTTAATGGAATTCTTTTACTTGATAAAATGCTTGCAAAATCATCAATAACAAATAATAATGAGAAAAAACATACAATATCACCATCATCATCAACAATTAGTAATAGTGGATGGTATAATGTCACATCAAATTATCAGACACGAGCTAGTATTGTATAATTATTGTATAACCAAGTGTGCATGTTGACTAGTCGTTGTTTCTTTTTTTCTTTTTCTTTTTCTTTGTATAGGGAATTGTTTTGAATAATAAAAACTGTTGCTTTTATGTGTGGATTAAACATTTCCATAATTTTAAATTTTAAATCATAGATCTAATAGATGAATTTTAATACTAAAAGAGATTTTTAGCGGGACTTCAGAGTCTAATTAAAAACAAAATGTCTTCGCTACATCCAGAGGGAGCATCAAGTGACTAATAAATAAAAGAAATAGCAGTTTTGTAGAATAGAACATATAGGGAAAAACAAATCTGCATGAAGATTAATCGGTGATACAAAAAAAAAAACTTTCTTTTTGTATTTAATCTTCCCATAATTAGACGTCAATATGAAATATGATGATGTCATATATCAATCGCTAACATTAATCAAAATGTATAGCATCATACTTGTAGCAGCACATACAATTAACAGCAAGTGGAGTTGATCATAGGTTGTTTTCAGCTTTTGTTTAGATTCACTTAAGAATATTACCATAGAGAACTTTAGTACATCTCTTCGAAATTAAAAGAATTTCTAATGAATATTTAAGGTAGATATGGTAGATCACATCTCTTGGAATGTTCATCATATAGATTCTAATGAGCTATAAATATTCAGCTGGAAAAAAAGCGTTTTTTTCATAGTCGTATCTTACTATAGAAACAACGAAAAGACCTTAAACTTCCATCATAAATTATTCTCATCAGCGCTCATATCTGTGGAAAGTTTCAAGACGATATTCGAAAATTAGTTTTCTCTATGTTTCCGATTAGACACCACAACATTAACTTCAAATATATTGAATGCAAGGCAATAATCCCAAGTCAAAACTGATTAATCGTGTAGGAAACTTTTGTATATATATCTCAACAAGGAGAATATTAAAGATTTTATCTGAAACTTCTTTAGCACTATATTACTTAAATGATATGTTGACAATGAAGAGCTTGGAACTAAAACTTTCTCAATTAAATATGTATTTCCGAACAACTTATTGTCGTTCATAATAAATTTTTCCCAACAGATGTCTCTCAAAATAATTCATTTATTAGCGACATGTAAAAAACTTGGAAAATCAAACTAAAGAATTGTTGCCAAGCATCATAACATGTAAATGGTAATAGTTTGAATCTATTTGTTATTTAACTGATCATGCCGCAAGTTGTTGCTACACAAACTTATTGTCTTGAAAATTCAAATAAATTAACACGACCAGGTTTTGAAACATTTTTGACTACTGATGATAGTCGGGGACCAACAGTTGTTGATAAACGTCAAGTTAAACGTCTCTATCGTTTACAACGCAAACCTAACACAAATACTCGTCTACATTTGGATAATTCAGATGTTGGCTATGATACAGAAGGACATTTCGAAAGTGTTGTACGTAAACAAATAGATGAAAGTTTTGTTCAACCACCTAAAAGAGTTTATCATCGACCATTGGATGTGTCAAATAAAGCCTTGGCAAAACTTTCATTGGGAAAAACTCGTCGTGATCCTCAACAGATTATACCAAGTCAAATTACAACAGTGCGTAGTCATCCAGAAGCTATTACTATACTTCGGTATGATAAAAATCTAACAAAAATTTGAATCGATATACGAAGTTTTGTTTTTTTATTCTTCAGACATGAACAAGATTCTGATAAAGAAATTGTACCTCGTTTTACAGATCGACTAGTTTTAGATCGAACTATTCGTAGTCGATTAGGTCCCGGTGGTAATTTTTCTCTATGATATCTTTCGTAAATTTTCTTCTTTTTTAGGTACACTAAATCCTGGAGAAGATTGTAAACAAGCTGAAGATTATCTTCGAAATCTTACATCTAATTCGAAACAACAACAAAGCTTAAAAACGAATGAATTACATCGCAATCAACTCGCTCATCATTTTATGTGTACATCCATGCAACAAGCTGCTTTTGATGAAATACCATGGGGTAAAATAAAATACATCATCAATTATTTAATTTTATTTTTTTGTTTCTTCAAATGAAAAATTTATTAGATTCAAAACTACCACCAAAATTGCCAGTACCATTAACAACTTATGAAGTTAATGGTAGTGATCCATTATTAAAATCGAAAAGTCATTCATCATTTCTTGATTCACGTACATGTAATATTCTTCAATGGGATCGTGTACAATCACGAAATATTCATTACAATCAAAAACCTTTTAATAATGTTGAACCATTACGACGTGCACAACAGATACCTGGTTATTCAGGTTCAATTGGTGGTTATAATCTACAAGATATTGATAATCCAGAAATTGATTTTAAACCTTATACAGTACTTCGTACTGAACAACCAAAATTTTCACTCAATCCTTTGTAAGTTAAAGATTTTTCGGTCTTTTTTTTTTCATAAAAGCTTGAAATGAAGAGTATATGTCATAAAAAGTAGCAGATACTGTTGAGTCATCTAATGATCAATAATAAAAGAGCTTTAGTTGTTGTCCTACATTCATCGAATAAAAATGGTTCTGGAATCGTTTTACGGAATTCATGTTGTTATAAAAGATTTTGAATGTAGACATTCCAAAAATTCTCGAGCAGATCTATCGTTTGGTATTATTCAGGGTATCTCATCTTGAGGAGCTCGAGAAAAGGCTGTCTCTTTTGCTTATCTTACCAAAAATATTAAAAAAATTCATGAAGAAATGTTAAATGCGAATGAAGATTCTTCATGCAACGCGAAAACATCATACTTCAGTGTACTCTAAGGATATGCAAAAGGTATTCTTGAGACCTTGTTAACTATTTCAAATATACTATGGACACCTGTTACGAGTGTATTAATTTGTCTTCATTCTAAATAAATCTTTCTGCCACAAAAATTTCTATAAAATGAACTAAAACTAATATGTTCGTTATATACCCTTAGAACACGTTGAAGTATGGAATTTTGTTGTTTTCTTCTTGATAAGACTTTACAAGACTTCAACACTGAAGTCTCTGTTATTCTTCCTCTCTCGAGTATCGTACGATGATGCCGTGTGATACTAGCTACCTAAGAAAAACAGAGAATATTATGACTATCTGGTGAAGATAGATAGTCATACAAGTTAAAATCTGCATCAAAGCTTAAAACGTATATATATATATGTATAAAGTTTCCGTTGCCAAAATGTTAAATATATTTTCTTTCTAGTAAAACAAATATTCCATTTTATACTGGAAAAACACATTGGACTAAAGTTGATCCTGTATCTCATTATGATGAATTTGGTCACGCTTATACAACAACAGCAGCATTTCATAAGTAAGAAATTGTATTTGTTTTTTTCTCGGTTTATTTTTTACTTTAATATTTATGATTAGATCATTTCCTATTGATAATTCATTGTATCATCATTCTGATTTACATGGACCATTATCACAAATTGTAACAACTGTTATACCACAAAATCCATTTAATCAAATGGATATTAGTAGTACAACAATAAATACATCAATAGATAGTCGATCACATATTTTAATTCGACAATTACCAAGAAAATCATTAAACGACAATAAAAAAAATGAAGAAAAAATTGTTAATAATGAAGTTAACAATTAAAACAATGAATTTAATTTTTTCATTTCTATTATTAATCAAATAAAATATCATTACTTTTTGTATAAAACCATTCATTTGTATATAATTCACGAGGTCGTAAATGTTGAGAAAGTGGTCGATGTAAATGATTGTATAATAATTTGATGATATTTTCATCATTATGATTCTGTTGATTTGGATTGAAAGTTTTATTTTCAATTGAATTGAATTTATGATCTATCTTTTTTGTAATATTCATAATATTGTTTTGTGAAGATTGAGAATGTTGAAATTGATTCATCTTTAAATGAGTATTATTATTTAATAATAATTTTTTTTCTTCATAGTCTAATGCTATTTGAGCTTTAAATAGATTTTGGTAAAATGATGAGAATTAGTAGATAATAGCAATAGCTTATTTCGTTTAATTAAAATAAAAAATAATGAATATCAATCAGGCGCGAATACAAAAAAAAAATTTCTATAGAAAAAAGATATTCGAAACTACTATATAAGTTTTTATTTAACATTAGTATAGAAAAATTTGTATTCGAGATAAGTTTCTCAATACGTTTGCTCGATGACATAGATTCACTCTAAAGAAAGAATTATATACATAATAATACATGCAGTTCATATTGAATTCAGAAGAAAATCTCAATCAGCTTAGCATTATTTTCATTTGAAAAAGATCATTAGTATATATTACATATTTATTAAACAAATTTATAAAACAGTTCAAAACATGTTGAATATTGTCATTCAATGTAATCAAAATATAATATTGTTAATGTTTGTGGAAGATGGCGTTAGATTCTTTTTTTTGTATAAAGCTGCTGTTGCTAGGTTGCAATTGACTAACGTAATAGAAAACATGGTGTGAATAAAAATAAAGTACTCATACTTCGAAAGTATTTACATAATAAATTGTTATAAATGTTGATTTGAATATGACGAATGATAATGAATTTCAACCAGATCTATCCGAAAATGAAGAAGAAGATAATAAATCATTAAAAAATGATATTGATGATAATTTATCTGAATTATCATTGTCTTCATCACCTGAATTAGATCTACAAGAAAAAGATTGTGAAGACGAAATTAAAAATAATGATCTTTCACCTGAAGTACATGATCAAGTCGATGAAATTCTTCATATTAATGAAAATCAAGAAGAAGATGAACTTACTCAATTTATAAAACAAGCTAAACAACAAGATTATAATTGTCTTGATCTTTCAAAAAAAAATATTACTAAATTTCCATCAACATTATTAGAATTTCCTTCATTGCAAGTAAATTCGTATTAAAATAATTCGATTTTAACAAAAAAAAAAAATTCATCGATATTTTTCTTTTTCTCTTTTTAGTATTTATATTTAGAAGGTAATGAAATAACACAATTACCAAATGATTTATTTCTTCGATTACCTTATTTAAAATGGATTGATTTACGCAACAATAAAATCACTCATATTCCGAGTCTTGGTCTCGATAAACATAATTCATTACGATATTTATTATTAAGTGGAAATTTAATTCGAACACTACCTGTTCAACTTGGTAAAGTTTATGTTTTAAATTCATATGTATATACAGTAGAGTGCAACAAAAAATTTGCCATTCGAATTTCTCACTAAAGCATCTCTACTCAAAAACAAAAAACTCAACTTTCATTCGAAAAATTGATATTAAGATAAATACATAGAGATTTAGTCACGTATCAGAAATTAATTTAAATCTGAACGAAAGATTTCTCACGTTGAAATTTCGAACATACTTTTTCGGACTACTTTTAATCGACTCTCATAAATTCTAAGAGCTAGTAGTTTTTAATTAATGCTTTCATTACAAAGTATCAGAAAAGTTTTGTTTGATGGTCAAGATCTTGTCAAATACCAGCATTATGCATTAGGGAAAATATTTTGATATTAAGATATTTTAAAATAGGACTCTTTGTATAAAAATCGTACTATCTTTCTTTTAGTAATAGTATCCTTTTACGAATTGAGCTGTCTTTCAGCTGTTTTAATAGGGTCTCATTTGTTTTTCAAAAATTTTTGACGATGCTTGAAAAATATGTGTTTATTAGAGCTGGGAAATAGATGAAGAGAACAAGTACATCCACATCCGAATCTGTTTTTTTTTTTATATTACTCGTCATATTACTAGGATATAATTATTCACGCATCAAATACTTTGTCCTGTGGTGTTGCCCTAAGGCCGAAATTAAACGAAAATTAGTTTTTAGTATTGAATATGCTATTCAAAATCTGATCTGAATAAATATTGAGCCTACCGACACTTGATGCTTTTGGCATATTTGAATTTTCTTCGACTTTTCTAATTTGTATTAACATTATTTTTATAAGTTTCACTGCGAAAACATTGTAAACTTTTCTAAATTTTCAAATTGTTTGCATCTTATTATCTCTGAAAGTATCTATAATAAACGATCTAAATTCTTTGGAACAACCTAATTTGTATGGATATTTGATATACAACAATATTTTTTGAACAAAAAGTAAAAACTCTTGATTCATTTAAACTATAATTGTCTTCAACTTGGTCCATTTACTTCTAGTTCAATTTTAATATCGTTCCTAACATATATATATATTGATTTAGGTAAATTAAAAGGTTTATCAGCGCTTAATCTCGATGGTAATCCATTAGATCATCCACCATTGGAAATAGTTAAACACGGTATTAAAGCAATTCAACAATATTTACGTAATGAACATATTCATCATTCAAAATGTACAAATCAAAAAACTGATTCCGAAGATGAAAATTATTATGATGATGAACAACAAACTAATATTGTACAAGATGTTTGGGCATCATCTGATGATGATAATGATGATCAACAACGACGAATAGCAAGGTCTTCTCAACCTTCTACCCTTATATCTCGTCCATCGTTGATACTCCTTCGAAAATCTAAGTATTTTGATAGTAGCAAAAAAAAAATAATAAAATCATTCACCATATTTTTTTAAATATTTTGGTGAAATGATTTCGAGCATAAGTTTTGCTCATCTAGTCCTTATTTACATATATAGATCTGAAGCGAGCTACTATAAATCAGCTATTGCAAATCCGTTAACTACTCATCTTCAATCATGTATACATCAACAGAGAGTGAGTTATTCGGAAATGCGTATGCATCCTTCACCATCATGTCGACAACGAGCTAAGTCTGATATCAAACTTCCTCGAGTGTATGTTGGTTGTTTCTATATAAAAAAACAAATTAGTATCAATGAGTCTGTGCACGTCTTGCACTTTCAATCGTTCTTTCTCTCTCTCTCTGTCGTGTTTTTTTTTGTATCCTGTTGTTGATTGTACCACTATGTTTGACTGGTTGATTTGTTGCTATTGCAATAACGAGCAAAGGAGAGAGAGAGAGTGAGCTTCATTTGTTTCTCAAGTGTTGTTATCTTAATTTAATCAAAAAAAAAAAAAAAAGAAAAGGAATTCTTTTTTTTTTTGTTCTCTAATATTTTATTTGTTTAGAAAAACAAAGACAATAACAAAAAAAAACAATCAACTAACACAAATAATATCAAATGATCCAGTGGGAGATGCTTATGCAGCTCGAGCACGAGAAGAACAACGACTTATACGTATGAAAGTATGTTCTCATACTTAAAATAATCAACAATAACAACAAAAAAAAAAAAAAAGAATAATTATTTTGTTTGTTTATTTTAATTAAAGCATCATCATATAAAAATAAATGAAGAATTACAAAAAGTAAAAAATAAAGAATTATTACATGAGTGGAAAGAAGATTATCGTACTAATCAACAAAAATTACATCGAAAACGTCTTGTTAAAGGCAAAGGTAATTTTGTTTTTTATAAAAATATATATATTTTATTTGAATGAACAAAAAAAAATAAGACTATCAAGAAGCAGTTGTACAAGCACCATTCGGTATTGATCCTCATTATATTTCCGTTATGGACAAAGATCAACAGGAAATGGTCGAAAAAGCAATCAGATATGAAAGTCGTCGTAATCGTTCACCTGAAAGTGCGATGCGAGAAGAAGAAGAGAGGTAAATACGACTGATAATCAACAGTGTAACTGTATTTTAGTAAAATTCTAGCCAAAAAACGTAGTTATTTCTTATATAATTACTCTCCATTTCGATTTCATTCACTTCACATCGAAAAATTTTCTTCTATATTCCTTTTTTTTGAATAATATTCGGATTAATAATTTATTATATAGTTCGTTTAAAATCATAGAATATTTAACAAATAATGTTTCGTTTCCATCGGCAAAACATTTTTCTTGTAGTTTCATTCTTGGCCTCGACGAAATTTCAAATATTT
This sequence comes from Rotaria sp. Silwood1, assembly GCA_905250075.1. Taxonomy (NCBI): domain Eukaryota; kingdom Metazoa; phylum Rotifera; class Eurotatoria; order Philodinida; family Philodinidae; genus Rotaria; species Rotaria sp. Silwood1. The sequence goes on from CAJNOP010000042.1 coordinate 404,446, forward strand.
GTTCTCTTCTCAGTTCGATCTTAATATTCTCAATTATAATTATGCATAATCATATTTAATATACAACGTAATAACATAAAAAATACGAAAGTTATCAATATTTATTATGCATAATGAAAAAAAACAAATTAAGTTGTTTTTTTTTCACGGTTTTACCACATTGAATTGCTAATTGTTAACCTTGATAGTAAAGTAAACGTATAGTTATGAATTGCATGTTATGTATTTTTTCGCTTTTCGTTCTTAACAATGATTTCTGACATATTATTTGGTTGACGCCAAATTATATTATAAATTTTGTTCAACCAATAATCATCTGAGAATGAATTCTTTAAATGACTAATCATGAACATAAGCAAAGGCTTTCAGTAGTGTATAGATATATTCTTTAGAATTAGAATTTTCTTTTGATTTGATTGAAATATATTTATATTGGCTTTTTTTTAAAATCTTTATTTAGACGTATACGTGATCGACAAATTCAAGATCGTATACGTGAAATAACTGGTAAAATAATTAAACGTCGTAGTGAAGTACGAGGAAATGCATATGAAGAAAAACGTCAAGCTGAACTTGAACTACGTGAAGTAAAATATTGAATAATGTTATTTTCCTATTCAATTCTTTTTCTTTTTTCTTTTTTTTTTTTTAGTTAAGAAAACTTGAAACTGAAGTTAAACAACGTCGTACTCAAATCGATAGTCGTTTTAAAGCATATACTGGTGATGTAAAAGCTCGTAAAAAATTGTGATTTGTCATAGTTTTTTTATTTGTAAAAATTCATATGCATGAATAAATTTGAATTATATAATCGAAATGTAATGTCAATTCTTGAATATTTGTGCTTGATGAATTTCAATTTTTAAGTAAGCTTATGGCAAAAAAAAAAAGAAGAAAGTTAACGCATTTCAATGTTGTTATTATTATTATAATTATTATTGATAAAAAAGATTTTCAACACATCATATGTTTTACTTTCGATTTTAATTGAACGAGAAAAAATTTCTTCTCCTCCTACTCCGTGTAATTGATACTAGACTAGCCAGTAATTAGTCGTTCGTCCCCAATTAACAATCAATGATCAGCCATTGGTCTTTCTTCTCTTCTACTATTATACCCTCAAGGCAATTTCACATATTGAGCACACGAGAGACTCAAAATTGAAGGTAGACGAGACATGTAAGTACATGCATAGAAAAGAACAAAGAGACGAACAAATGGACAATACCCTCATGTGTAATTATAGAACATGAACTATGATGATGAACAATTTAGTGAAAAAGAACAAAAAAAAAAGTATAATTGTTATTTTTTTTGTTTAACTTATTCATCATATGAAATATACAACTAGTAGTCTTTTTTGTAAATATAAAATACGAATAAATCTGTGAGAAAAAAAAATTTGAATTTGATCTTCTTGATTTTTGTTTTAATCCGAATTCATCCACTTTCTCGATATAAAAACTTAGTCACTCATCAGGAGGTTTGAAATAGTTAATTAAAATAAAGAAGATTTAAATATTGTAACAGTACTTAATCTCGGATAAGTATGTCAGAGCAAAAGCAAAACTAAAATGTCGAGTGTTGTTTTCTTCAAAAATATTTCTTTCATATAAACAATACATATATATATATATATGTATACATGTTTATCAATAGATCCATTGGGAAAAATACTCAAATTAAGTTCTCATACTTAACTGGTAAATAAAAGTTGTTGTTTTCAAACAATCTATGCGGTTCAATGCATTGAGATTATATAATCAAATGAAGTTTGTGCTTGATGAATTTTCAATTCATCTCCTCCTTCTCGTTCTCTCCAAAAAGAAGAAATAAAGAATGCAAGTGACAATTGAGCTTATGGCAAAATTTGACGCATTCAATGTTGTTATTACCGATCATCGAATAGACACGTGTGGACTCATGTTGACGCGACACATAGACACTAGCAGAGTTCATTCATCTGATAAATCATCAACTATAGGCTATGCTTGTCTTCATTAGAAAATAAGTAAGATGACCCCTACCTAATTATCAATGGTAGTCAAATCGGACAGGCGCGCGTGAAAGCGAAGGTGATGTCTTTACATTGAACTCCACCCCTATCGAGAGAGAGAGAGAGAAAACGTTGATTTCCGATTTTGTGACACTTGACTCAAATTAAAGTTGATGAGAGTGAGAGAACATGTCTTAAATCTGTCTCCCTCTCTTAACATAGATTAAAACTGAATAATGACTGTTCCATTAGCCTCCGGAATCAAAATCAGGCGATCTATATATATACGTATATATATAGTGTATACACAAAAATTCTTTTATTCAACTCATCTCGTGATAACAAGTAGTACAAGAAAAAATGATGATGACAATAAAAAGAAAAGTGCCCGAGAGAGAGAAACAAAAATGGCCCGTAAATAGCACTGTGTAAAAAAAAATAAACCCACAAAAAAAATGAATTATTGATACCCAAAACCGGGAACAAAGGAAAAGAAAAACGACAAAACGAAAAAAAAGAAAAGAAAAAGAAAAAACATTTTCTTGTCTAAGACAATGATGATGATGATGATGATGAATTAGCTACAATTGTTGCCATATTTATTTGATACATATCTTTAACAAGTTGTTCCATATGTGTTTTATCTCCAATTGTTTTACGAAAAAAAAGTTCTTCAATTGTTAATGATGATATTGAACGTAAACCAGCAAGTAAATGTATTAATTTACCAAAACGATATGGTTGTGATGGATATTGTTTATTTATATATGTATTTAATAATATTTGTGCTTGATCTTGTAAATAAGCAATGCTATGTAGATCTTGTAATTGTGGATTTGTCATTGTTTGACAATTACTAAGAACAGTTTTAAATAAGACAAGACTTTTTAAACAAATAAATTCATTTGAATCAATTTCCATATGTTTAAATTTAATTAATAAATCTTGAAAATATTCAATATCTGACTTAAGACTTTCATGTTTACCTTTGAAAGAAAAAAAAAAAAATTTGATCTATTTTATAGAAAAAAGAAATTCTACCTGATTTATTGAGAAGATCAGTTATATTTAATGAAAATTGTTGTTCAGCAGCAGTTAAAATAAATAAATCACGCCAACCTTCTTCAAGTAATGAAAGCTGTAATAATAGAAAAAAAATTTAACAGACAAAATAAAATTTTAAATTTATATACTTGATCATGATTGGATAATGAGACAAATGCTGGAACTGTTTTTGCCCAATTAATAGCATTAAATAAAATTCTTGCAGCTGATTCATGAGCATCAAATTGATGTTCAATAATTGATGTACGTAAATCTAATGGATATTTTGGTATTGGATGTATAAGTGAAGAATTTGTTGATAGATTATTATAATCAATACCATTTGTTGATGATGATGATGATGATGATGATAATGGATGATGAAATGTTGGTGGAATTGGATGATGACGATGAGAAAAACTATGTTGTTGATGATATGCACTAATTAAATCACTCGATTCTTTAAGTAATAAAGCCATTTGTCTTCGTATTGTTGAATTTCGTGGTCCACGTTCATGTTGAACAGCTATTGAATAGAAGAACAAGAAAAAAAATTATAAAGTTATTTTTGCTTTAGGTATGTTTTTTCATTTTAGTCATTTGAAGAACTAACACACTTTGAAGTGGATAAATATTCGATGAAGTAGTTTTGAATAAGTAAAAGAAAAATTTGTGATAAAGTCTTCTAAAGCAATTCTGTCTGTCTACAACCAAATTAAAAATAAACAAATACCTTCTTTATTCATTCCAGCTTCTAAACAACGTGTTAAACGACAACTTCGACATTGATTACGATGAGTTTTATCAACTGGACAATTTCCTAATCCATGATTTTTACATACATATTGACGATTTCGTCGAATTGAACGTTTAAAAAATCCAGCACATCTTTAAAATAAAAACAAGAGAATTATTTTTCTGTCCACAATAGATCAACGAATACACACACACACAACAAGAAACATTGCGGACACATATAAAACGAATAGTAGAACGGGAAAATAAGGTAGCACATACCCTGATGATAAAATTATTAGTAGAGAAAGAGAAAAAAAATTAAAATTTGAAGGTAAAACAATTTTTTTCTTTTTTTTTTTTTCGTCTGATTAACTTACCCATCACATGCAAATATTCCATAATGTTTGCCTGATGAATTATCGTGACATACTTTACAAGGAACATCTGTCAAAATTCGACCTAAATAAAGAAAATAATAATTACTTAGTTTTTATCGAATATCTTATTTAAAAAAAAAAAAAGAAAATAATCTTTAAATTACTTGATGTTGCATTCATTTGTCGATGTCCGTTCATTGATGAAATCAAAATCTGAAATGGATAGGCCACTTTTTATTAAAAGAAAAAAAAAAAAAAAAAGAGAACGACAAAAAGTCGAACAACCATTCAGAGAACAGTGCGCATACAAAATCAATTCATTGGGTGGTGTTTGATATGTCTATGTATATATATTTCCTTTCTCTCTCTTTCTCTCTCCCTCTCTCGTTTTTTTTCTTCTATTACTTCTCTAGTCATCGATTTTGGCTCATGACATTAAAAGAAAAAAGGCAAGTTTATTCTCATTGGTTCGAATGAAAGAAAAAAAGTCAATACAAAGTGAAAATACAATCCACGCCCGAAAATTTTCTTTTATAATGTCTATGAATGTACCTTTTTCTTCGTCTTCTTCTTCTTAGATTTTTTTTGTTACTTTTTATATACGTAAAATGCCGAGGCAAAAGTTATATATCGAAAATGGCAGTAAGCAAGGTGATTTCATCCTAAATCAACATTAAAAGAAATGACGTTTACATGTCAACTTTCAAAGTAACAAAAAAAAAAAAAAAACGAAAAATCTAACAAGAAAAATGAAAAGAAAAAAAAATTGAAAATAAAGATGAGCACAGCATATACACACTTATATTCATATGTGTGAACAAGACACTTGGGCTATCTAATTGGTCATTGTCTAAAGATGTATCTTCTAATGATATGTCATTTATTGTATGTGAATAGAAAAGAAGACAATAGGATCGTGAATGTAGTCGACCTCGTCAATCGATAGGTAAATGTCGTCGCCGTTTCGCGTATTCAAGATCCTTGTGTTAAGCTTCACTACTCATATGATTGTATGATGTAGGTTCCTTTTTCTCTTTCTGTTGAAGATTTTTATAATCTTCAATAGACGTTTGTGCACGCTCTATTTGCTAAAGAAGAAAATTGCTATTCGACTATATTACTGGTTCCATTCAACCGACGACAACGACCATAAACAAATAAGCGAAAAAGAAGAAGAAGGAGAAAGAGAGACTACCTGCCTGTCAAAGATTAGTGCCTGTTACTATTTGAATGACAAAGCGAACGAATGTTGATCGTGCTCGGTCAATATTGCACACACACACGCGTGTGCATATATTTGTTAGTATGACTTTATTAGTATCGATATTCATAGCGGAATAATCAAGTCAATATAAAGAGGAACTGGATGGAGGTCTACAGAATATATATATGTTTTTTTTTTTGCATTAAGCTGCTTATATGATTGAAGAAGAAGAAGAAGAAGAATGAGAAGAAGAAAAGAAGGAAGACACGTAGATTGATCGAGGTCGAAGGCAAAAAGGTATCCTATGTGATATCAAATTGCTTGTTTCAAAATGAAACTTTAGTAGTGATAGACAATGACAAGTCCGACAACAAACAGGGCGGCACAAATTAAAAGAAGAGAAAAAAAATGATCATCACATACTATTGAAATCGGTACGTGTGAGTTTGAGCCAGTAAGAGATCCGCTCTGATGTCATCCCTTCTTCTTCTTCTTCTTCTTCTCTCACTAATCTCCCAACATGATCGAACAAGTTCAACAGTATACTTTTTCGCAAGGTGACAGATTCATGAATACAGTTACATCACATTTGTGTTGATAATTATGTTCAACTTGTTTTTTAGCAAACAAAAAAATATAAAAAAAAATAAAATTCTTGAGTATTATTTTGTCTGTCAAATAGAACATATACACACATACACATACATATATATACAATCAAACGTGCGTGTCAATATGAAATTAGTTATTTGTCAATTTATATATATATATATATATAGATATATTGAAAGAGATTTTTTTTGTTTCTTTATTAGTATGTCTGTTATTTGCAAATTGCACTTTGAACGAATAGACAGACGAATAAGTCTTTTGAAGCGGTTGAACGCGTGTATTTAAGAGAAAGTGTTATTTGGTTTTGAAATGATTGATGCCGCTTTGTTGATCACATGGTGACACATTCTCAATTATTAGATCGATTAAAATACTGATTCAATCTTTGCTCTTACGTAAACATATAAGAGAGAATACAATTTGATATATAGATGTATGTATGTATATATGTATGTACAAATGAAGTTCAAAGAAAGTTAAAAATTCAGTAGCTAACGTTGATGATGACCTATCGGGAGGATTTAATTTTTGTCACACACATGAAATTTGACTTTGTTTCAGGTGACGAGAAGAGGGATAATCATGGTACATACACGAGCATCATTGTTCAAGTCAACATGTGCATTCGAGAGCATGCACGCCTGTATGAATGTATGTATATTATAATCCTTCTTGTTTGTAAGGTGAAAGGAAATAAAGACAATGGTGATTTAACACAGGAGGGTCAAATCGACCATCCGTCTCTTTTTCTTCGCTGTCTCTCTCTCTCTCGCTCTTTATTCAACTATCCTTGATAAGTGTGTTTAAATGTGCTGATTTATTTCTTTCGCGTTTTTGTGTTTGACAATCAAACATACGCTAAATCACCATATCACTTCTCGATTTTGCCGCTTATTCATTATCAACAATGGTGGTATAGTTGGTGTATCTTGCAGGTGACTATCGTTTGATCATTCGTTCAAGAGAGAGAGACACATACACATACAGAAAGAAACACATTTACATTGACAAATTGTTTCACACCGACTAATTGTCAGTAGGGATAGAGAGAGAGAAAGAGAGACAAGTGTAACGAACAAACTCTCTTCAATTGATTGAAATCATCACTCTTATTTCTCAAATAAAAATGATCAACAACTTAATACTTCTACACTCACTGTCAATATAAGATAAGACTTCGGGAGGGTGCCTTTTTTACACCTTTATTGAGCGACACCATCAGAAAAGAAAAAAAAAGTGAAACAAAAACGGGAGGAGGATGGTTGGCAAGCAACATACATGAAACCATAGATGCAAAAGACAGTTATACAAAGAAATAAAAAAAACGCAAACACTTCTGACATATTACTCTAACAATGAGTACTACAATTAATTCATATTATGGAGGTTTGATTTATATGATAGTTTATTTGAAAAAAAGAATATTTAAACTTTATCTATATAGATCAACAACAACCATTAGGATCTCCAGATGGTGGTGATTTAGAAAAACATTATATTGATGCTAAAGCTTACATTTTATCAGCAACAACCAAAGATGGTACCAACTTGTAAATATATATTTTTTTGATTATTGGATATTAGATCATTTGAGTCTTTTGTTGTTTGTTTTTTGTTTTAGATATGATCATTTAGCACATTGTATAACTCGATTATTAATTGATCAACCTCGTAAAGAAAAAATAAAATTTCTATTTCTAAATAATGATTTTTCTTTTTTTTTTTCTTTTGTATTTTTAAAGGAGATGGTACTGATTTAGTAGAAGATATTAGTAAAAATATAAAAAGTGAAGCAACTCCACCTCAACATGATACATTACGAGATCGACCAGCACAAGATTCTGAACATATTTTAGCTGAAGAACAAAAACCACTTTTTGATGTAATTATTTTTGTTTGTATTTTATTTAATTTATTTATACTTAAATTAGAAAGCTGATCATACTGAAGAACTTGATGATGAAGCATTACAATCACCATTACCACATATTCTTGAACAAGCATATTATTTTGAACAAGCTGGTATTGGTCTTGGTAAAGATGAATCATATCGGTAAATGAAAAAAAAAATATAAAAAAATATTCTTTTTTTTTTTTTGGTAAACAGAATTTGGCTCTCACTTAAACAACTTGTTGATAAAGGTCAATTTGAAAAATTACGTTTTTGGGGTAAAATATTTGGTACACAAAAAAATTATTATATAGCTGAAGTTGAACACAATGTTGAAGATGATACAGATGACAATGAAATAAGTGAAGAAGCTCATATAAATGATGATAATAAAGAGGGCGACGGTGAAGAAATTGAAGGTGAAGAAGATCCATTACCAAAATCAACATATAAACCACCATCTGCAGTCCCTAAAGAAGAACGTGGTACAGGCGTTAATAAATTTACGTATTATGTTTGCAATCATCGTATGTTATCTTGAATATAAATAAAATAAATTAATATTTCTGTTTCTTTTTTCTAGCTGGAACATCATGGGTTAAATTACCTATTGTAACACCAGCACAAATATCACAAGCACGTTTAATAAAACATTTTTTTACAGGTGATTTAAATAAAGAAATAACATCATATCCAGCATATCCTGGAACAGAAAAAAATTATTTACGTGCACAAATTGCAAGAATAAGTGCAACTACACATGTATCACCAGCTGGAAAATTTAAATTTTCTGAAGTAAAATGAAAAATTAAGCTTTCTTTTGTTTTTTTTTGAAAAGAAAAAGAATTTTATTTTTAAGGAAGAAGAAGAATCAGAAGACGAAGGTGCTAGAGAAAATTATCAAGAAAATGAAGATTTTAAAGGTGCAGCATTATCAGAATTACTTGATGAAGAATTAAATGGATGGGTAAGGAAAAGATTTTCCGTATTTTTTTTTCGCATTATTTATTGCGTTTTTTTTCAAGGTTCATCATGTTCAATATATTCTTCCTCAAGGACGAACAAAATGGTGGAATCCAGGTGAAAATGCTGATAAAGAAGAAGAAGAAAACGAAGAAGAAGAAGAAATGAAAGCTGAAACAGAAGAAATTGAACCAGAACAAGGACCACCACTATTAACACCAATCGGTGCTGATGTCGAAATACAAAATACAAAAGCATGGACAGCTAAAATTTCATCAAATCTTATACCACAATATGCATGTGCTTTTGTTCGATCAAATCTTTGGCCTGGTGCATATGCATTTGCTCGTGGAACTGTTTGGGAAAATATTTATGTTGGTTTTGGACATAAATATGCTACAACTGATTATGGACCAGAATTACCACCATTACCAGCTAATGAATATAGTGATGGACCAGAAATTGGTGAAGCTGAAGATCCATCTCCAGAAGAAGAAGCTAAAGCTCGAGCAGCAGAAGAACAAGCAGTCGATGAAGGTGAAGAAGAAGAACAGGAAGAAGAAGTTGACAATGAAGAAAATGATGATTAATTTTTATACAATAGTTCTCAATTCTTTTTTTTCTTTTTTAAATATGATTAAATATATATATTAAAAAAAAGTTTTTTTTTTATTCAATGCATTCAATTGCTTGACATGAAAGGAAATTTTACAACAATGCAATATGAGGCAGAAAGAAAATATATTCTAAGTATATTATCCAAGGATCATCATCAATCATTCAGAATATTACTGATAGAAATTAAAAGATTTTATTTATAGTTCTGATACCCTCGCATATTTAAAATCTTTCAAAATGAGAAATGAATAGCTGTTTATGTTTCACGCATCGGTAATGGATATTTGGTCGATGTATCGAGCTAAAATAGATATATGTTGGACCAACGTTGAGTAGAATATTTAAAAAAAAAAGGTCTCATCAACTTTTATTACATTTTAAACACTACTACATCATTTTAACAAATAGAACTAATTGTAGTAGCATCGAAGACTAAGCTATAGAGTTTGATTATTAGTGAATTACTTTGGTTTATTGTCAAGGGTGAAAAACTGGGCATCCTTTTTAAAGAAAATCTAAAATAAGTCCCTGAATCTTTTGTCTTAATGATAGACACAAATGATGAGTGTTTTGTTCAAAGCGAAAAAATCTTCATGAATGTGACCTTTTTGCAATAACTCTTATGAAATAAGTCCTTGTATCTGAAGGTCAAAAATGGGTAAATATGTTACACCTTTGGATAGGCTAATGTTATTTTTCTATTCAAATATTCAAAATTGATGTACGAATGTTATTCAAGTTAAAATACTCTTCTCATTTGATTAGATAATAGCATCGATGAAAAAAGTAAAAGATATTGTCCACATACAAGATTTTTTGGTGATGTCATGGTGATGATTACAACCATCATGACTGTAACCGTGAATAACGAAAATTGTGTTGATTGTATTAGTATGAACTACTACAAAGCGACTACCCGTGTTAAAGGTTTGCACAAGAACACCGACTCATGACATTAAAGTTCTTTACTTGACGTATAAAATGATTCGTGTCTCCCGCAAAAACTGGAAGATGAAATTACAAACTCATGATTCTGGATGATAGATCATTTGAATGTCAACAGATCCGCTTCTATGAGTTCCGTTCAGTGCGTATACTTACTGCTGGTCATACTCTACTTGAAACATTAATGGTTAGAGTATCTGATGTAAATACAACAAGATTTTATAAAATAAAAATTATGGTAAATAAACAAAGTGCTATCAAGGATGAATGTCTGTAAAGTGGAATGATAAGGGACGTAGAAAAGTTCGAATGTAAAGTTAAAATATTCATGAAAAGTCATGTGAGTTTCACAAAATTAAAAAATAGTTGTCTTATAGTAACATTAAAAGTCTGTAATGGTTGATCGCGGTCACAAAATGTAGTCACGCCGGTTTGTAGATACATAATCAATAGTTGAAGTTATGCGTACACACTGGTTGTTCAAGACGCATGAACCCGCTAGTTCATATATAAAAAAAAATATCATGAAAAGAAAAAAATTTACTATTTATTTCAGCATAGTCCGACTAGTTTTGTGCGTCTCTGAAAAATCATCGACATGCTGCTGAAGATTTTTATCTGCATCATGTTCAATTGGCAATAAACAAACGTCGCTCAAATGGATGAACTAATGAACAACTGACATCAATTGGTATAAAGATGTCGATAAAAATTGATTGTGCATAGCGGTTATGTCAGTATATTGTGAGTGAGAGATGCTGTTCTTAATTTTGATGTATTCGATTTCATAAATGTTATTTATATATTTCAAAAATATTTCAATTTATCTTTAGTTTTCCTCAGAAGATATGAGTCATAACGAACAATATAAAGTACTGATTAGTATTTTCAGTATACAGGGTGTCTGTAAAGCCATCGATCAACAAGAAAATTGTGTATCTCCATTATGGATTTATAGGATGATTTGGTTTTTGCTCTGATGGTAGAAAGGATACTTCCAGTTTTTTAATTACAAATATAAAGTTCTTTTTCCAGTTACAAAAAAATGTGGAAACCTCGGATATAAATCCGAGTGTTATGTGTACTTCAAAAAGTAAAAACACAGAAGCAATTTCTGTTTAAGTATCTTTGCAATAGGTAACTTAGCCTTCCTGTTTCTTAATGTTTCAAATACCATTTTGTAGCCCGTGAAATTCTCTATCGAATGGTGTATAATAGCTGAGGTTTTGTTTGATTATGAGAGAAAAAGCTTTTTTTACGAAAACCGGGACAGGTCAATGTTCGCATAGAAAAGCATAGGAAATAATGGTATTTTTGCGATAACTCAGCAATTTCTCGACAAATCATTCTCATCTTCGAAATCAATCGAGATATTGATGAGACGATTCGGTGTACAAAATTTCATCACAATCGGACTACTCTTTCAAGAGTTATCGTGTAAACGGCCGGGCATACTGACCAATTCTATGGTGTACTCACTTTTTGAGTACAAAAAAAGATAAATGTAGAACTTTTTCTGGAATTTCATTTCAATATTGTGGACTTCCTGTCATCCAGACCTACCTTTCTTGCTTTACGAGCATTTCTTTAGGACATCTGGCAAACTTCGAGTGGATTGTTACATTTCTTCAAAACGATTTGTTAGCCTCTTATCAAAAACTTTGATGAAATGTAACTTGAGTAAACTGATACGCTTTTAAGATTTTTGCAGACACTAGACTTGAGATCACCGTGCCTAGTTTAAGACAAAACTCATTCAGACATTCTGAGCCATTTTCGAACTCAACCGAAGTGTTCTAAAATGTTCCGATTGCTTTCCACATTTTACAAGCTAATGTGTTGTCATTTTGACGTCGGATTTACTTCTGAGATTATTATTTTTCAACTAAACTGATTTAGTTCAATATCGAAAATGTTTCGTTTTTCTCCAGCGGATTGCTAGCGTTTTATTGTTTTTCTTTTGCTTGCCAATATCAACAAGATGCGAAAGCGCCCAACATCGGTCTCCTTCAGCAATAATCTTCTGGTCGATCTCTTACGTCATCGATCGCGCCCATTCCTCGCGGCTTTGGAAGACTTGTGATTCCGAATTATTCTAGGTCGTGGTCATTAATTAAAACATAATGGTTGCTTTTTTATACTACTTAAATAGCCTCCAAGAATAAAAAAACAATACC
>CAJNOP010000042.1:417110-438470 GCA_905250075.1 Rotaria sp. Silwood1
TTACGTTTGCATAAAGATATCCGATTTTATTGCGCGTTGGATTCTTAATAATAAGTTAATAAGGGGCGGCAATAAATTTTTATAATAGACGCCATAAATGTGGTTTTTTATGATATATTATACAGTGATAATTAATACACAAGAGAACAACTATAGAAAGCTGATGAATAAAATTCGATCTGACCATGTCAGATCTGTTTTAAGTTTAGTCGCAGAATCCGATAAAGCATTATCCGATCCGTTCATTGGAACTTTGCGGATCCGACCAGAATTCAATGATAGGATTTCTTGACTTGAATACGCGAGATATAATTCAATTTGACTCCGCGCTATTCTACCGACAACTTTAGAGACCAAGCAAAACCACTTGGTTGCTTAGTTTTTCGCTCTGTTCCTTTTTCATAGACCATGGAAGACAACTGCGTAACGTCCACCTTCGTTTTATTGAAGCATTTGAGGCTATGTAAGCACAACAGCTTCCTTCTGTGCTAAATTGTAGCAGGTATCTTATTATAGTCGTTTTCTTCTCATGGACAACGGCAGGCATACTCCAACGACACAGAGCTCTATGACAAGATTAAAATGAACCTCAAATGACTTCAAGGTGGGTATCCTTTACCATTTTTCCTGCTCACTGTCATATAACAGGATTAACATTTTTCATCGTTGATGCGCATCAATAATAAATGAAAACTCATCAAAACGAAACACTTCGATGAGTTTAATCGTTTACAACGACAGTAGCTCCATTGTATTTCACCAGTTATCTCACTGATATTGGGCATGCAATTTTTTTATATTTACATTTATTTTGACCGTATACTTTGGCTTGTGTCGAACACTACAATAGTAATGGAATAGCATACAGTTTGTATTGTAACTAAAATAGGTTTTTCTCTAACTCGCATTTGGTTTGATTTTTTATAGTAATGTGAATATATATGTGGAACATTTAGAAAACAAATCGATCCTTGTTCATCGCATAGTATGCACACAAAAAAACCCTCACAATAAGCAGTGTTGCTGCAGGACTTGTCGGGTCCCCAAATGAGACTCTTCATGAATACCACCTACGTAAGAAAAAAGTATACTAGTTTTTAAATGGGTAAAGTGCTTATCGGTAAATCTTGTTAAGTACTTAATAGTTTTTTCCTAAATAAAGAAAAGAGTATTGAACACTCTTAATATTAATACAGGAAAATAAATTAAATTTTGTGTGTTTTCACTTTTCTTCGTAGATTTTAGTACTTTTTCACACTTTCAATAGTACTTAATAATACTTTTAGTCTAAAAGTACTATTAAGTACTTAAAAAATTTCACTTATCAACACTCTTACTGTTTAAAAACTATTAATGAACGTATTTAATAGTGTTTTTTTCAAACCTTTTTCTTTACATAAGCAGTGTTCTATAGATGACCTATATAGGCATTGAAAATTCTATGTAAACTATGCTTTTGAATTCTTGTGTACTCCTATATTTTCATGGAGTGACGCTAGATAGCCATCAGAGGAAAAACATCTGTTTGAAGTGAAACATTCAGTATATCATAAAGACCACGAAAACTTCTATTAAGGAGAATTTGGAAACGAAACTCTTTGTTTAGATTTTTATCTTGAGATCCCACCATAGGATCAAAACTCAGTACACAAATTATAACTCGAGAAGAAAACCCTAATGGCACAGATACTTTAAAGATTTTTATCTACGCTATGAGTCATATTTATGAGCTGATTACCCATGTAAAAAAAAAGTAGGCAAAAACCTACTATTAAGTACTTTCAAAAGTAGATTTTAAACAGGAAAAAGTACTTATAAGTGAACCTTTTTAAGTACTTTTCATACTTTTTGACTAAAAAGTACTATTAATTACTATTGAAAGTGTGAAAAAATAATAAAACTCACTTAGAAAAGTGAAAAAAAGTAATAAAAGTTAATTTATTTTTCTTTATTAATATTAAAAGTACTAAATAGTATGTTTGATTTAAGAAAATACTATTAGGTACTTTTGATATTAATACAGAAAAATAAATTAACTTTTATTACTTTTTTTCACTTTTCTAAGTGAGTTTTATTATTTTTTCACACTTTCAATAGTAATTAATAGTACTTTTTAGTCAAAAAGTATGAAAAGTACTTAAAAAGGTTCACTTATAAGTACTTTTTCCTGCTTAAAACCTACTATTGAAAGTACTTAATAGTCACTTTTTTGGGTAAAAATTTTTACATGGGTATGAGCCCAAACAGAAATTATTAATTGAATAAGTTTTTCGTTAGACAGATCACTTTTGAATAACAGACTAGTCTTGTCATATTTCATGAAAACTGTCAACTAAATTGACAGGAAGGGTTTGGATTGAGGAAACCAGTTGAAGGCAATTATTAATGAAGATATTTTCGGATAAAGATAAGACGTGTCTCACAGATATGATTATAGGGAAGGCTAAACATTTTGCTTGTCTTCTATTCACTTGGGAATTATAGTGAATTTTGAATTTTGATGTCAACTAAGTCAGTTTTGTGATCAGGAATCATAATTGATGATTATAGTCGTGGTCGTATGCTGCTATACTAGTTAAATTCGATCGAAAAAGTCAAAAGAATTACTTCAGACTTAAATCAGAACTCATATAACGTAGTAAACCTTGTTTGTTACCAAAAGTCATTCTTCGATTAGTTAAGTGGTGACAATTAAAAATTAATTATTGTTATCGTTTCCGATCAAGACGCTTTGTCTTGTTTTTTTTTAATGAAGTCAGTCACTTCACAAACATTGGCTTCAATTAGAATTTACGCAATTATGTCAGACAAGTAATAGAAAAATAATAGCTCCTTTTTTCGACTACCTTGCAATATAGAGTGTCGTCCAGAGATAGATTCGAGAGCCCAATATATTTTCTACAACTACTACTAGCTGCAGTTCTTGACACAGGGCTGATCTGAGTCAGAGTTCTTCCGCTCAATTACTTGAGCTCCACGTACATACTGACTAACTACAAACTAACTATGAGAGCACGTGTGTATTGTAACGTAGTTAGTATGCTATTGTACGAGTGATACGAGACAAACAACTGTTACAGACTTGTCTAAAGTAATTCCATGATTGATGGTGCCAATCGGTGTGCTGGAAAAATGTCGAAACAGAAAAATGTCGAAAAAAATGGTGGAAAAATGTCGAAAGGAAAAACATCGAAAGAAAAAATACAGAAGTGGAAAAATGTCGAAAAGTAAATTTTCGAATAGAAGAATATCGAAACAGAAAAATATCGAAAAAAATAATGTCTCCAGTAGATAGTGACAGTAATCACGTCTACTTCATAGTTGCTTTCCTTATAATTCTACTAGTATAGAATTTTAACCAGTAGTTGTAATGACTATAATATCTAATCTAAATTTAATACAAAGGTTGAGCGAAGAACTGTTATATAAATAAAATTCTATTATCATGTCTGAAGCTGCTGTATCTTTACCTGATATTACTCGATCAATATCGCCAGATATTTCATTTATAAATTCAAATAAAGGAAAGCCTTTACTCGTAGCAAATAACTACGTTTTCAAATTGAATAAAACAACAGCTACAACTAAATATTGGATATGTACACTTAATGGATGTTTAGCTAAGTTACATACAAATTTGAATGGTCAATTAACTAAAACAATTTGTGATCATAATCATCTTCCAGAAAAAGAAAAACTTGAAGCTCGTGAATTTCGTGAAAAAGTCAGACAATGAGCAATAAATGAAACAACACCAATTCCACGTATATATGATGAAGAATGTGCAAAAGCCATGTTGTCAGATGCTGTAATAGCCGTATTACCAAGTGAACGTGAAATGAGTATGCAAATATTATTCTTTTACAGTTGCTAAACAGAAAAAATGATAAATCGCTTTTTTTCATTATCTACATTTGATCTCTGTTGGAACGTTAACATTAACTCATATAATAAAACATGTTCTTTAGTATTCACAACTCTATGAAACATTTATCACCCATTTTTCATATCGATGTTTTTCCTTTCGACATTTTTCCTCTTCGTTCTTTCGACATTTTTACGACCAACCGTGCCAAGCTGTCAAACATGGTAGCTTATCAGTATATACCAAAAACGTTAATATTTCAGCCATAGCAGTTCGTAAAATAATATGAATTCTGTGAACTTCGAAGAATGAGATTCTCATGAAATATTTCTAAAGACTAGTAATTAATTCTTTTTCTCGAATAGTCTGTCTGATGTAGAAGAATGTTTTAGGTACTAAATTAGATTTCACAAGAAATATTGATCATGTTTTATTCATTATCTTGCTGAATTTGAGCTGATCGAGACACTGACTGCTACTTGTGGTATGGGTTAATTCATCTCGACTTACGAGAGAACGTTTTCAACTGTCAAATTCCTTTTGAGTTCGGACTTTGTACATAATATAGACCCTAGTGAGGTATGAAAAACTTCAAGATATTAAATTCCCTTAGGCCTTCTATCCACAGTTATAAGCATTTTACTGGAATTTTAGCCTAGGGCATGGTATATACGAACAAATTGAATGACGACATTCTGGTCTGAGATTTTGCTCATAGACAGGACTATTGATGATTAGAACACCCTGAAAATTACAGCTCAAACGAACATTTCCTTCCCGAAATATTGAAGTAACAAAAAACAGAGAATCCTAGCATTTGTTGTTCTATATGAGTCATGTTTGGGACGTTAATATCTCGGGAAGAAAATGTTCTTTTGAGCTGAAATTTTCAGGGCATTCTAATCATCAATAGTCCTGTCTATGAGCAAAATCTCAGACCAAAATGCCGCCATTCAATTTGTTCGTATATACCATGCCCTAGGCTAAAATTCCAGTAAAATGCCTATAACTCTGGACAGAAGGCCTAAGGGAATTTAATATCTGGAAGTTTTTCATACCTCACTAAGACCTATGTTATGCACAAAGTTCGATCTCAAAAGGGATTTGACAGTTGAAAGCGTGCCATCGTTAGGATTCAAAACTTCATATTACTCGATTGATGGTTGAATAGAATAGAATTATTCAAAAGGCTTTTATCAATGTGTGAAAACAGTTGTTTACGTGGTTTGATAAACTGGATACAATCAATCACACATTGGACTCAGTACTTTTCTTATAACGCTGCCACATCAAGTAGTTGAATCCTTATGTCCTCTCAACTACTTGAGATGAAACGTTTCCATATTTTTTTTTATCAATAGTTCTTCTCTCTCTATTAATATGATTGTTCTTTCCATGAATAAGTTTCGTGAATATTGAGCAACGAGAACTAAACCAAAAGTTCTCTCGTATGTCACGTACATTCATTAGAATTCATTGTTTTTTTAATCATCTAATGGGAAACATTTGTTAAAAAATACTGAACTTCGGCATGGTCCTAGATGACTAACTTTCAGACTTTTCTCTCACTAAATTGCTAAATAAAACTATAGCAAACACTCGATGATAAATCTTATCATGCATGTGTTCAATAGAAGAAGAAGTAGATGATTAATTAATAATATTGAATATCAATTATTGTTTATTTTTTTTCTAAAATGAATTATTAGACAATATTCATCACATCATTTGATATTGGAGTAGATAAGTAAATGAAATTTTAATTCGAATATTTTATGTTTCGTTGATAACACTGAGAGACAAGACAAAGAATTGTTTTTTTATGGTTTTATTTTATGATAAGTTTGTTGTCAATAAAAACAAAGAAGTTTTCAGCTAAACAAAAGAGAAACTAGTATAAATCTTCCATCGATAGTTGATTAAAACCTTTTCTTATCTTCTGTGTTCTGATTAAAATGTATTGACTGCTTTTATTACAATGCGAAGCACTGTATAGTGATCGTTGTCTTTCTCGAATTTTCCATCCGTAGTCCACACACTGTGGCGCCATAATCTCGAGAACAGTACATCGGCTGATATTGGTTAAAACGTCATAAAAGATGTTGAAATCTCTATATGATATAAACTTTGTCCGATTTTGTGTGTGATGCTTCTTTCGTTCAAAGTAAAATCCGAATATTATAACTACATATTATATGGATTTTGTTTTCAGTATGCCATATAATGAGGAAAGACTCGACGCTGGTCTTAGCGATGATTAATTATCGCTAGCACTAATGATAATCTATCGATGAGCTGTTACTCACATCTTTGTTAATTATCAGAACCCTATAGGAGACTACTAGAAAATTCGTTCTTGATGATAATGCAGGAAGAAACCCAGAGTGAAAATAATCAAGCTCTTTCTTTATCAAATATTTGTGCTATTCTTTTATTTCAGTCAGTTGATTTATAGACCATACTGTATCAATATAATGTTTCAACAAATGACTGGATATGATTTAATGAAAGTCGAATAGCTTATCATATCAGAATGAAAGAAACTACTTCAAACAAATAATAACAGTTAATGCCGACAAAATATAATAACGATTTTATTACCATCAATAAAAAAAAATACTACTTGAGAACTGATATTACATCGATGTATGATATCCTTTCAACAAGAGAACGCATTTAATGTATGCTGAATAAGTGCGCGTTTGTTAAAACAGAACGAAATACAATCTCATTCATTTGTACGAAGACAATATGAAAAATATATGTAATGAGGATGCTGAATATCAGTATTCATCGTATTTGAACAGAACTCTTGTTAAAACATGATATAGTTTACCAGCAATTTCGCAATATAAATTGATTAAATCAAGGGATTTATTTCGCCATAATAATCAGAGTAGATTTCGATGTAAATTTTCATCAATACGATGCTTACACACTTTACATTTTCTGCGCTATGTCAAAAACCCAAAGCTGAAACTCGAAATGGTTCGCAAACCTGCTCGCGCTCTAAGCTGAACTCATATGCCATCTACTTTTATTCTCTCTGAGACGATCGACAAATCAATTTAAGAAAATTCTTAAATTGAAAGAAAAACAACGACATTAAGATAGTGCAGATTTCGATAAGTGTTGCTCAGATTTTACACAATTTTCTACTTGTTTAGAGTCAGCGATTATCGTATTTGTGCATTGCAATATCGAATGAAATTCAAGCTTGTTAAATGATTCAGAAACGAAAAATAGGTTAAACATATTACATCCAAGAGAGAAATAGTAACCTTTAAGACTTCAGGAGATCTAAAAATACTTTAGGTGACTTCAATAAACTTCACCGGACTTGAAAAACAATTTTTAAAGACTTGCAGTACTTAAAAAGATTGGAAAAATTTCAGAAAAATTCATGGAACTTCAAAATTGAAGTCTCTACTATTTCTTCGCTGATTTTACCGTCATTCATTTTACAGTTTCAGATAATAAAACAAGTGATAGCTAACATATTTTTAAGATGGAAAACAAGAGAAAATAAGCTCTTATTATGGCCAGAACAACTTCTGAAGCATCAGCAAACTCTTTAAAACATATTGAATGGATGTGGCAGTCTAATCCAAATCCATGGTCAAAATCTGAGCCAGCTACATGGAGTCACTACTCAGATGTGGAAAACTTAATCATCGAAAGAGCATTTGCAAAAAGCCAGCCACGGGCAATTTTGGATAATTATTACATTGATTTCAAAGATAATTTGCAAATATCCACCATTGATGCCAACAAGCAAAGACCTGTAAAACGAGTGGTGCGCGAAAGAGAAGACAAGCATCTACGAGAAGAACGTTTTATGGATCTTCCGGTTGCTTCAAAAGATTTATTCGGTGGTGAATATGGTTGGGTGTCGCCATTTGTAATCGAAGTCAGAAGAGACTTGGGTCTTAAACCAGATGAATTACCTTCTAAAAAGCCAGATATGATACCAAAACTTGTTGAGAAAGCTGCTCGTGGTATTATTGAAGAAGGAAAGCATACAGGAAAATACTGTGAAGCCGAGGAATTGGCTAATACTCTGAGAGAACAAAAAAACAAGGGAGCAGACGAAGTATGGAAATGTTGTGCTTACCTTTACACATTGGAAAGTTTCCTGTACAAAACCTTGAATGCAGTCATGAGATTAGTAGGTAGCAAAGAGGAAGAACAGAACTGGCGAAGTAAAATTCGCACATTGGGACCTTTTTGTTTATTGCTCTGGGATGATCCTTGCAATAGAAAAATAAAAACAGAAATTACACTTTACCGAGGAGCCGAGCTAAAATACGAGCAGATCGCTATTTATAAAGAAATGGTGAAGCATCCAGACGACTATCGATCATTTCAAGCGTTTATATCGTGTAGCCGCATTCGGGAAAAAGCAGAGAAATTCGGAAATACTTTATTCATCATGGAAGTATTGTTTGCTTTTACTGCTGATCTTCGTGAATTATCTGAGTATCCTGACGAAGAAGAAGAACTTGTTACACCAGGTGTTTGTTTCCGTGTTGAACGCGTTGAATACGATCACTATACGAACAAACATTTGATCTACTTGCAACTAAGACAACGATGGTCTAGTAAGTAGAAACAATTCTTTTCTCATAGTTTTTACACCATGAAGTATTTGTCCTAAATATTTCCACTCTCATTTGATATGTAGCATTGAAGTTACGTCAGTCGACATAGTTGTAACTTCCTCATATAAATGTCTCAAAGTTTTATCTAATATGAAAATCAACGAATAATTAATTAAAGGACCATTGTATCCTATTATAATATGTAAAGCAACCTTATGTTTTCTTTAAAATTTAATTACTTATTTGATGATAATTAATAATACGCATGAATTATTACAAATCAAACGAAGTGTATAGCATTAGACTTTGTCCACTTTAATTAGATTGAGTTGAGAATTAAATGGAAAATGAATCAATCTTTTCAAATCTTTCATTTGAATTTCTATTAAAAATTCAAATAGCGAAAAATATGAATAAATATTCTGTAGTATAGTGAAAGATTGCTTTCTACAATCTTACATATGATTCAGCCACACACACTAACTTTTAATAGCTAAATGTACTTACCTCTGATATCGGTTATTATAAAGACTATATCATTTATATGTAAATTTAACCTAAAACAGTTAATTAACAGATCATTATCGAAAAGATAACACAATCTAAATAATGATATTAGAATTCATAACTTCATTTTAATCATTGTACAATAAACATATTAATGCAAGAGAAACAATACTGTTCACTTGTTTCAAACTTCAACTACGTATAAAAAATTATGATCTATCAGCAATAGTCGAGCTTTTACTAAATTATATTTTTCGTCAGTATGATCTCCTACTAATTATAGATTTTCTATAAGGGGAAAGTTAACTTTTGTTCATGTTTTATAAAAGTAAACTAGTCAATTGATAATCATATTGGATAAAATTTGGCCAAATGTATATGCTTAAGTTACAAAATCATCGGCTGGTATAATGTTGAGACGACAGATTCGTAATCAAATGATACAGTGACATCTACATTACTTCTATGATTCAAAAATTGTCACGTTTCCTTGGGTCAACAAGATCACCAGTAACGTTGAAGTTGCTTGATGTAAGGTATGCATAATGGCAAAAGTCGAGTGAACCTTTTTCTACCATTTTTATATATGATTCGATAGGGTACGAACATTTGGACGCACTTATTATTTTTAAATTCATGGGGGCAGATTTTAGGGAAGAAAAACAAATGATGACGAAGGTAGTGATAACTAGTCAAAACAGCTACAATATCAGTTTTCTTCAGATATTTTCAAGGTTTCTGTTACTTACATGTGAGTATTTTTTCAAAAGAACTATTTTCTAACTCAGTATTAAAACGTGAGTTGAAAAATATTATTTGCATGACTTTGAAATGGAAGTGTAATCTGACATGAGTCTGTTCAATGAGAGTATTCAAGCACCCATGTGCATTATTCATATACAATTTTCTAAATTTTTCTAGGTTTTCTATATTGAGCGATAGAACTGTGTCATATCCTATTTAAGTCCGTATAGACATGTATTTTGAAAGGTACTCTGTTTTTTTTTCTAGATTTTGTTTCATCGTTGTGAGAATTAGATTGTTACGATTTTTCCCTGTTTGTAGACTAAAATCATGAAAACTTATGCAGATATTTACTTAATTTCACCCTTATTTTTGCGTCATATGAAAAAAAACAGACAAAATATTCGGAATCAGTGTAAAAAAAACTACAACGAATCATGTCTTTTAATCATAAACGCTTTTCATCAAAATCATTCTTCAAGAAGTCCACAGGGAAAATTTTCAACAACTACAATTAAGGAGTACAAGCATCATATCATAACATGTTTTTGACAAAAGACATTATTCGTTGTAACTTTTTATGATGCTTCTGAATTTTGTATGTGTATTTATATCACAAAAAACACTAACGATTAAATCAAGTAAATATTACATAAGTTTCCATGATTTTAGTCTACAAACAGGGAAAAATCGCAACAATCTAATTCTCTCAACGTTGAAATAAAATCTAGAAAAAATAACAGGGTACCTTTCAAAATAAATATCTATACGGACTTAAATAAGATATGACACATAGTTCTATCTCTCAATATAGAAAACCTAGAAAAATTTAGAAAATTGTATATGAATAATACACATATGTGCTTGAATACTCTCATTGGACAGATTCATGTTGAATAAAACTTTCATTTCAGAGACACTCAAATAACATTTTTTAACTCACGTTTTAACACTGAGTTACACAACAGTTCTTTTGAACAAATACTCAAATGTAAGTAACAGAAAACTTGAAAATATCTGAAGAAAACTGATATTGTAGCTGTTTTCAGCGGTTTTCATATCTTCCTCATCGTTTATTATTTTTTTCTTAAAATACGAATCGATCGATTTAAAAATAATTAGTCTCTGGCAAACTTTTCTTGCTGTCTTGAATTATATATAAAGGAGCTAGAATGAAAATCGACACGACTTTTGCATCATATACAATTGTAACAATCGAAGATTCATTGTAAATGATGATATGATTTTAACAAAAGTATAATTCAATCTGAAATTCATATCGTGTTAATCATCTGTAGGGGAAATCTTTCATGTTTCTGTACTAGATTATTGACGGATTCGATAGATACTTCGCCGATTCACGTTTCTTCTTGCCTTAACTAAGATTAAAACCAACTAATAGTAAAATATAAAAGGTTAGTTTCATGGGAAGTTAACCACAAAAGACACATATTGTTCGGAAAATTTTCTTTGCTATCAGCGTTTGTAAGGATTTTCTCGCTAATAATGTTGATAATGTAATTTTTCGGATTTCGTTCGAAAATGGTGATGTTTTGTTCAATGTACTATAAACAGTAAAATAATTCAATTGAGAACTTTTTATTGTTTGACCAAGAGAGATATTTCATCTATTCTGTGCTGTTTTATTCAATATTGTTCGATTGGAATAGCTGAACGCAATAGTATGAACCACATTTATGATTAAAACAGGAGAAGTATGATTTCTTAATAGTTCTTAAGCTTCATCTATTCCAGCTGTAGATTGTACTAAATATTTGTTTGAGCATAGAAACACTATCCATCAATTTTAAAAGACTTCTTGACATTAATGCATAGCAGGTCTTTAAAAAGGTTCCTTGGCATCTTATCATGCGGAACAATATTTTACTTCACCTTCTTAATATATTTGATATACATATACTATTTGGAGCACAGTGAATCCTTCAGAAATCATGCTAGCATATACGAGTGGAAGAGTTTTGAAAATATTGTACTTCATCATTTTGCTGCGCAGTTATCAATGAGCTTTTGAGCATCAGCGAGCGATGATCCGAAATTTCCAAAAATTCTATCACCTACAATCTGAATGGTCGTCAGGTGAAGCTGGCCATTTTATTGTATGGCAAGATGGTAAGAGACTTTTCGTAAGACCTATTATAAATAATGTGAAGAAGTATTTTACAGTTAATCAATTTTGTTTTTATGCTCAAACAGTTACTTGGCACAATTTTTCGTTCAAATACATAAAGCTTGAACACTATCAAGAGTGAATGAGTGAGCAAACTAGTCATTATAGAATATCCGCGACGGATGAACATTGCAGAATTCGCTAATTTTTTATTATATTATAGAGGGTAATAAGTTTCGTATTCTTTGAAATTTTCAGCCTGATTTGATAACCTTTTCTTAGACAAAACATCAAAATACTGACAGAATTCTTAGTAATAATTTTTTTCGGTCTTCCGCTGACTTCATTTACTAAAACTGACCTTTGGATTTCACTTTGAGAGACTTTTGATTCCTATTTTTTGTAAAATACCAATAGGAATGTTCCTTTTCTGCATATGAAAATTCTAAAGTTTTAGTCAATCCTTTAAGAATCCCGCAAATACCATTAAAAAGCCTATCGTACATTGTTTAAATTGATTTTCACCATCGTGTGTATTCAATCGATTTTTTATGCACCCACAATCAATTGCTTTCATATCTGTGATTGTGGTAGAACTCAGAAAGTTTCTATCATCTTATATACTGTGATTTTTATCTTCCATGCAAAACTCGATCACTGGTAATCAAAAAGCGCTCTTTTTTTCTAAGGACTAGTATATTTTTTGATGATACTGGCATATGTATCATAAACCACGGTTTTTTCACTCGTTAATATTTTGTTGTGTCACCATTTTTCGCATTGTCGATGCTGCAGGGATATAAAATTACAAAAACTAGGCTTAACACAATTTTGGTACCAAAAGAAAAACAGTAGCATGTTTTTTTGCGAAAAATAAACTGGATATGCAGAATCAGCGTGCACAAAAACACAAGAAAATATTTTTTCCATCATTAATTACTTTTGATGACAATTACATCGTCCTTATCTTCAACAATTCATTCTTTAAAAGTTATCCTGTGAGATTCTACAGATCACATTATGATGAAAAGCATTTTAAACTGAACAATTTATTTTTGGTATCATTTTGCAAGCTGATTGTGAATATTTGACTTGATTTTCATTAAAAAAAACTTTAATAAATTAATATTTTAAAATATTTCCTTTCTGTGGTACTCTCTACGAAAGTGGGTCCGTCTCTTAACGTGCTGTTATTTTTCTGCTTGTACTGTGACTGTCAATGTCTAGTTTTGTTATTTTATATCCCTATACCATCCACAATACAAAAACTAGCGGAACAAGAAAATATTAACGAATGCTGAAATCTTCGAGGCTTGAATTTCAATTGAATCTATCGTTTGGATATGGTTTGGACATAGGAACTAGAATTTCAGCTATCTTTTGAATTTGGTGTTGGAATTCGGGTCTTCGACCTACATGATCTCAACTTTGAAGCTGTGTCAGAATGAAACCAAATCTAAATCTAAGACCTGAATTTATATCCCAAACCCAAACCTATACTAAACGCAAACTATTTCATATCAATTTTGAAGTCTTACGATTCTTTTCTCACTCATAATATTTTATCTTACAGAGCCTCATCAGATTTGGCTAATTTAAGATCAAACTCAAACTCAAATCCAAGTCTAAATCAAATCCATATATTTCGACACCAAATGGCAAGGCCTTGAATTAGTTACATCCCTACTTCATATTGAACATACAAAATTCATGATTTTTTCAATTAAAGTTTCTCTCACGGTACGCAACGGAATTTCATAATAGGTCCATCATCTTCTCTGATTTCTTACTAGTTCAGTACTCCTAATTATGTTGCAAAGGACTCTCACTTTGAAACAAACAAAAGAATTCACAGGCGAAGAGTACTAATTAGAAAAATAGCTTGGAGGTCGCTTTCTTGTGCGTTAGCCATTTTTGGAAATTACTTAGACAATTCAATATGGTATATCATGAGTCATCGAAGCGTCTTAGAAATTCAATTTTCGTGTTCTGTTCAATTTGAAGCGCTGTCTATGAACTTCTTTACTGTCTTCATATATATTTGTTTGAACTTTTCGACTGACTGAGTAATTGATGTAACTTCTAAATATAACTTTTGCCTTATAGCAATTATTGAAACTTTTAGCTTTACGAAAAAATTTCACTTTTCCAAAACCTAAACATTGCTCTCTAAAAACATTGTAGCCTTAAATCTAACAAAGAAAAGACTAGCAACAAATTCTTCATATGGCACTGCGAACATCAAGATCTTCCCCGCTGAAAACTTGCGCAATCTTGAGAATTTCATTACCCAAAATAGAAAGATGTCTACAACCGATTTCCACAAGTGCCGCCTCCTCTCAGAACATCGCGTCATTATTGATAATAAGAAATATTAAACTAGATCCATATATTCCACTTCGTGAATCCACCAAGAATTACCATCGAATTTCAACTTTAGTGAGACATCAATCCGACGTCAAGAAAAAAACAAAAGTCTGGCAAATAAGAAAAGATCCATATCGATACTTTTCATTGTCTATCTTGACATCAATCACAAAACCGAAACCCCATAGAAGATTGAATGTTGAAATAATTTTCGATTGAAGCCATGATGAAATTGTTCTAAATTATGCGTCATCATTCGACACTAAAGAAACTCGATGCTAAAAAACAACATCGCAGATTTCCGAATTGCACAGCAATGAGACAAAGTCTAATATCATATCCTCATCATTCAGCTTCAAATAACTCGATCCTGGAAAAAAACCATCAAACATTTCAGAATCGAATAATCGTAAGCTGAGTTCTAATTTAACATAATCATCATGGAATTCTAAAATAATTTGCTTCTGAAAAAAACATCGAATACTTTCGAATCAAATGATGATCAAATAAGTTCTAATATAACCTAATCATCATTACATCCCGAAATTATTCGACCTTTAAAAAAAAACATCGAATATTTTCGGATTGAATGTTGATGAGATTAACTCTAATACCATCTCATCATCATTCGATTCCCAATGATTTGACTCTGGAATAAAAACGAATATTTTGGAATCAAATCATCGTTAGATGAGTTCTAATATCATTTTATTATCATTCAGTACTGAAATGTATTGATATTGACAATAAACATAGAATATTTCGGAATTGAATGATTATGCGACAGGTTCTTAAACCATCCCATCATGATTGAATTCCAAAATTATTTGATTCTGAAAAAAGCACCAAATATTTTGGAATTCCTCGATCTTTCCATGAGTTCCTTCATTATTTAATCATCATTCAATTTCAAAATGATTTTATTTTCAAAAAGTAACATCAAATATTTTGAATTGAATTATAGTCAGATGAGTTCCAATATCATCTTATCATCGTCCGATGCCAAAATATGTCGCTATTGAGAAGAACCTTGAGATATTTTGGGATTTGATTATGGTTAGATGAATTCTAATATTATCTAATCATCACTGAGTTTCAAAATAGTTGGATGTTGAAAAAAAATATCCAATATTTTGAAATTAAATGATCTTCAGATAAGTTCTAATACTATCTAATCATCATTGAGTTCCAAAAATAGTTCAATGTTGAAGAAAAATCCAATATTTTGGAACCGAATGATGGTTAGATAATTTCTAATATCGTCTAATCAGCATTCAATTCCGGAAAAACTGAATGTTAAAAATAAGCATGGAATATATTGGAAATGAATGATGATGAGATGAGTTCTAATACCATCTCTTCATCATTCTCTTCTAGCATTATTCGATTTCGCAAAATAAATGTCAAATATTTTGGAATTCAATGATCTTTGGATGAGTTCTTATATCATCGCATCAACATTCGATTCCGAAATAATTCGATATTACGAAGAAAATTCGAATATTTCGGAACTGAATGATCTTTAAGTGAGTTCTCCAAGTATCTCATCAGTATTCAATTCTATCATAACTCGATTTCGCAAAAAAGTGTTAAATATTATGGAATTCAATGATCTTTACATGAGTTCCAATATCACCTCATCATCATTCAATTCTAAAAAGATTCTATGTCGAGAAAAATGCCCAATCTTTTGGGATTTAATGATCTTTAAAAGAGTTCTAATATTTTCTTACCATAAATCTATACTAATATGATTCGATATTGAAAAAAATTGTTCAAATACTTTTGAATTGAATGATGATGAAATGAGTTGTAATAACCTCTCATCATTATTCATATGTGAAATAACACAATGTTGAAAACAAATATTGAATATTTCGGAACTTAATGATGTTTAGATGCGTTCTATTATCGTTTCATCATCATTAAATCCTGAAATAACTCGACATCCACAAAAAAACTCGAATATTTTCGACGTAAATAATCTTTAGACGAGTTCTAATTTCATCTGATGATCATTCAATGCTAAAATAATTTAATGTTGAAAAAAAACATCGACTATTTTGGAACTGCATCATGATGAGATACGTTCTAATATCATCATATTATCATTCCATTCCAAAACTATGCGATGTTGAAAGAGAAACATATAAAATTTAGGAATTGAATGCTGGTAAGATGAGTTCTAGTATCATCTTACCCTCACTCCACTTCGAAATAACTCCGTCTTGAAGAAAAACCTCGCATATTTTTTAATCAAACGATGATGAGATGCATTCTGATATGATCTAATCGTCATTCCATTCGAACGTAATTCGACGTTGAAAAAAAAATCAATATTCAGGAATTAAATGATCGTAAGAAGAATTCTATTGTCACTTGATTATTTCTCATTTTCAAAATAATTCGATATTGCAATAGATGGTGGAATACTTTTGAATTTATTAATCTTTTGAAGAATTCTGATATCATCTCATTATCGTTCACTTGCAAAATAATTCGGTATTCAATAGCTTATCGTACATTATGGAGTTAAATGCTCGTAAGATGTGTTCTTATATCATTTCATCAACGTTCAACTCCAAAATGATTTGATATTGAAAAGAAACTTGAATATTTTGGAATGGAATGCTGATTCGATGCGTACTAATATGCTCAAATTATCATTCGATTCGAATGAAATTCAATTTTGGAAGAAAAATCGCGAATATTTGGAACTGAATGATCGTAAGATGAGTTCTAAAATCATCTCATTCGTTATTCAGTTCCACAATGATTCGATACTGAAAAAGAAATTCGAATACTTTCGAATCTAATCATCTTTAGAAAAGTTCTAATATTATCTAATTATCATTCAAGTCTAAAATAATTTGATCTAAGAAGAAACCGAATATTTTGGAGATGAGTGATCGTACGATAAGTTTTATTATCATATCAGAATCATTTAGTTCCAAAAAAGTATATATTGTAAAAAAAGATCGAATATTTCTGAATTCAATGATGATGAGATACGCTCTTATTCTATCTAATCCTCATCCAGTACTAAAATGATAGGATTTTGAAAGAAAAACTTCTTATATTTCAGAATGAAATGATCGTAAGATGATTTCTAAAATGATCTTATCGCTCAGTTGGAAATTATTCGACGTTATTTTTCACCACCGAATAGCTTTTGAATTGAATGATGATCAGATGAGTTTGATTATTGCTTCATCCTCGTTCAATCGCAAAATAACTCAATGAAAAAATAAAAAATCGAATAGTTTAGAAATGCATGATCGTAGGATCAGTTTTTATATCATCTCATCAACATTTCTATCTCACATAATTCGTTATTGAAAAGATATTCGAACATATTGGAATAGAATGATCATAAGATCAGTTCTAAAATTATCTCATCACCATGCAATTGCACAAATAATCAACGTTGAAAGAGAACATCGACTATTTTGGAGCCAAGTCATGATGAGATGAGTTCTTGTATCGTCTGTTCATTATTTTATTAGAAAAAAAACTCGAGATCGACTAAATATTGAAATGTTTTGGAATTGATTAGTGGTGAGATACATTCTGATATGATCTAATTGTCATTCTATTCTAAAATAATCCGATCTGGATAAAAGACATTGAATATTGTGAATTGAATAATGGTAAAATAAGTTCTAATACCATCTCGTCATCATCAAGCTCCATATTGATGCGATTTTGAAAAAGAAATCGAAATATTTCGGAACTTAATCATAGTAAGAAGGGTTTTGATATCGTCTTGTCGTCATTGAATTGTAAAATAATTCGATGTTGAAAAAAACATGGAATATTCTGGAACTGAATGATCATAAGATAATTTCTATTGTCATTTCATCATCATTTAGTTCCAAAGTAAGTCGATATTGAAAAAAAAAGATCTAATATTTTCGTATGGAATGATGATGAGGTACGTTCTAATATGACTTCATCAGCATTTAATTGCAGAATAATTTGACATAGAAAAAGATTTTCGAATGTTTTGGGACTTAATGATGTTTAGATGAGTTCTAGTATTGTACAATCATCATTGAATTCTGAAAAAATCGATATTGGAATAAAACATCACATATTTGGGAATCGAATGGTCGTAAGATCAGTTTTAATTGCATCTCATCATCATTTAATTCTAATATGTTTGGATGTTGAACACGAAACATGGAATATTTTTGAATCGATTGATGATGAGATGAGTTCTGTTATCATCTCATCATCATTGAATTCTGAAATCATTTGATTTTGAAAAGAAACATCGAATATTTGGGAATTAAATGATTGTAAGATCAGTTCTCATATCATCTCATCATCGTTGAGTTCCAATATGATTCGATTTTGAAAAGAACATTGAATATTATGGAATTGAATGATGATGAGATGAGTTCTAATATTGTGTTATCATCAATGAATTGTAAAATAACTCGAAGCTGAAAAAGAAAACATTGACTGTTTCAGAATTCAACCATGATTAAATGGGTTCTAAAATGATCTAATAGTCTTTCAATTGTAAAATATTTCGATTTCGAAACGAACATAGACTATTTTGAAATAGAAACATGATGAGATGCAGTCTAATATTATTCCATGATCATTCCGCTGGAAAGCAATTTGATGTCGAAAAAAAGGATAGAATATTTTGGAACTAAATGATTTTCCGCTAGGCTCTAATATCATCGAAGCATCATTTAAGTCCAAAATCATTCGATATAAGAAAATAAAATTGAATATTTTTGAATGGAATGATGATTAGATTAGCTCAAATATCGCCTCATCATCGTTAGATTCGGCAATAATTCGATGTTAAAAAAGTATTTAACATTTTGGAATTGTATTTTTATGGGTGTCGTCCGATATGATGTGTCGGTCTGTGTCAATGAGAGGCTTTAGAAAGGCGAACGTATGATCCCGACTGGTGGAATGCTTTCATGATAGGATATGTTTTGTATTCGCGGAATTTGACTTATGTCTTAGATTTGTGTTGCGAAGATGTCCCGCCCAATAAATATTGGGACACATTGTTCGTTTGTTCATTCGATTAACGCGCGATATTCTAATCAGTAGCATGCTCGAGTCTTCTTTTGTGTTCACGTAAGTTATGAAACGTTTTTTGATAGAATAATACTCGTGCAATGTCATCCAACGTCGTGTTTCGAACGAACTGATTTTCTCTTCTGGCCTGCAGAAGAGTGAATGAACACTTGGCACCGTTTATTCATCATAAACGTGTTCTGTTCACGGTTCGTTCGATTTGAATTGGAAACAGATGAGCAGAATAGAGAAATGTCGGAGAATTATTACCAACATTCAGTTTTGACGTATGCAAAATGTAGAATTCATATTTGCTGAGCCTTTAAATCTCTATTATATTCAAACCCTTCTATCAACAGTTCGATTCAATTATTAGGCTGTTCTGCACTTGGCACAAACGAACTCTCTTTGTTAAACTTACGATGAATTAATAAAACCAAAACAAAATGGAGGCATTCGTCTACTTAGTATAATACTTCGAGTCGATGTCGCGTCTAGACGAGTCGATAACATACGGTTTAAAAACGGTGTTGGAAAGTTTGAAAGATGGGAGGCTGTCAACATACATCCATTTGTCCGAGCAATTGATACCAGGAAAACTCTAAAGCTTATTCTTAAAATTTTTTTTGTGATGGTCAATAAAAATATCCAGGTATAAGGAAAAAATGGCAAGCTACAATAAAACAACTCAATAGTTTTCATCTCTGTGAAAGAAAACCAGCGCTGATTCACCTTATGAAGTATTGTATCTCTCACTCTTTTCAGATAGATAGAAATAATATGAAAGTCGAGAAATAGATTCCAACTTGCTCACGAGAATAGAACTCCTAATAAATCTCATTCAAGGGTATGGGTGTGGGCGTTTATCTTTTTCTGTACCAAATCCACATCCACACCCTCATTCGAAGACATTACGTCAAAACTAAAAACTTCTAATACTTATCTATCAACAAATAAAAAGAATTTTATCATTGGACATTTTTCGAATATTAATCTAAGCATTGATTATCACAGAAACATTGTAATATCATAATACAATAATCTAATTTATTGACATCAAAAACTATTTATCTAAATCTTATTGTATGTCATTTTTAACTTCAAAAGTTAACAAAACTTGCTGAGGGTGTCGCTGGGTATGAGTTCAGGTGTGTGCAGTGGTTGTGTGGGTGAGGAGTGGCGGTGTGGATGAGTGAGACTTGGTGTAGGTTTGGTTGTCAGGATCTCTTTAACCAAACACAGACCCAGACAAACTCACACATTCGTTCTTTCGAAAACAAATTCAAGTTCTTGTTCAAAGCAAAGTGATGCCGTTTGTCACATTCTTCAGCGAACAATGAGTTCGATGGGAACAAGGATAATCTGTCATGAGCCTTGGCACAAATATTTTGTATTCGAAAAGCTTCATTAATTTTATGGCGCGTAGAGCATGAGCAAGAACACAGTATTGTCTATTTTCCCTTTGTATATAAACTTCTATTCGACACCAATATGATCAGAATCTTGGGTGTGTGAGTGTGGACTGTGGGTGTGGCTGTAGCTATGGGTGAGTGTGAGGGTGTGGGGATGGCAAGGAGTGACAAATATCAAATTGTTACTAATTTTCAAAATTTATATGCCAAAATTTTCCAAATTTCAAAATTTCAAAATTTTCAAAATTTTCAAAATTTTTAGAATACAACTAACTAGAAATAATGAGAAACATTGAGTTGATATCATCGTACTAACTGTCTTCTACAACTTAATTAAAAACAAATGTCTATTGAATCATTAAAACCCTACCACTTATATTTATACTGACCAGACAAGCAGATATCAGATATTTACTTTCAATGTGAAAATTTGAAAATTCTTCTTGAAATATAACATATGAAACATCATGTAGTACCTATAATTCTAAAAAAGTATCAGAAAGCAGATATCAGATATTTACTTTCAATATGAAAATTTGAAAATTATTCTTAAATTATAACATATGACATATTATATAGCACCTATAATTTTAAAAAAATCATCAGAGAGCAGATATCAGATATTTACTTTCAATATTAAATTTGAAAATTATTGCTCAACCATAACATATGAAACATCATATAGTA